>JAGFNQ010000056.1:0-110197 GCA_024364735.1 Boesenbergia rotunda | reverse complement strand
ACACAGGTTTGACTTAGGTGCATTCTGCACCAACACATTAAATATTACAAATAAATTCAAATTGACCTCCTCCTTAACTAAAACCTCAAAATTCTTCCCCTTTGATCACCATCAAAAAATGGAGGTTTTGTCAAAAATAGTGCAAAACTTTTTAGAAAATGCCAAGAAAAATTCTAAGGATAAAAAAATATTTTTCGGAGTAAGAAAACATAGTTTGCTTTGTCAAAAGCAAAGAAGCCTTTTATTGAAAGTAAATTTTCAAAAACCGTTTTTGTCACAAAAAATAATTACTGTTATTTCATAGTGTATGAAATCTATCATAGAATTAACAAAAAATTGATTTTTAATATATATTTTTTTTCAAAACTAAAGTTATGAAAAAACATATATTCATCAGAAAATTCTAAATATTTTTGTTAAAGTGCCAAATTAGGAAACCTAGCTCTGTAAAATTTTCAAAAAAAAAAATATAAGTAGCAAAAAATATTGTTCATTATAGAACTTAGATATTTTTAAAAAATAATTTTTAAAATTAGTTTTTGACTTCTTAAAATCTTGACATTTTTTCTGAAGGTTTGAAATGTAATGTTCATGATGACACCCATTTTCTAAGCATAGATTAGTAAAGTTATAATTTTTGAATTCATCACCATTACCACATCTTATTTTCTTGATTTTTAATTCTTTTTCATTTTCTATTTATTTGTAAAAGTTTTTGAATATATGAAAAGTTTCAATTTTATGTTTTAAGAATTTTACCCAAGTATATATGTAGTAGTCGTCAATTATGACTAAACAATAAATATTTCCACTTATGACTTTAATTCCATGTGAGTCGTATAGATCGAGATCTAAGAGCTCAAATATTGAGTTAGTTTGATTTTGGTTAGTCGGTTTGTCTACTGATTTTGTTTATTTACCTTGTTGGAAAGGGTCACAATGTTTATTTTCTAGAATTCCTACTTTGGGTAGCCCTTAATTAGTCCTATGTTATTTTCTTTTATTATGGTTTTAATGTTGGGGTGGGCATGTCTCTTATGTCATAGCCAAGTTTCATCTTGTGTTAAGTGACATTTGAGTTTTGGTCTAGGTAGGTTAATTGTATAAATATTATTTTGCCTAAGACCTTTTAGGAGTATATTGTTTGATTCATTTTGTTTTATTAAACATTTAGTGGATAAAAACATAACTACAAATTCAACATCACATAGTTGACTTATACTATGCAGGTTAAAGTCAAAATTTTCAACAAAACTTTCTTAATTGATAACTGTGAGTTTAATTGAATGTTACATGTTCCAATTACCTTAAATATGTCTTTATTTCCAATGGCAACTGATCCTAAATTCTTGAATTTAATGCCGGTAAATTTGTATTGATCTACAGTCATATGTCTGGAGCATCCGCTATCCAATATCCAATGATCCAAATCTTTGGATTCCTACACATAAAGTAGGGGTTAGATCAAAATTATAATTTGATGGAATTTTCTTAATTCATCTCACTAGTTTTAGGATGTCAATCAAGTTACAAGCAAATGTATGAGTTGAATATTTTTGGAGTTTTAAAAATAGGTTTTATGTTACGATAAATTTTTATGTTTAGAATAATAGATTTTAAATTAAAATAATTTTTAAGTTTTATAAGTTTAAAATTATTTTATGAGTTTAAAAATAAATTTAAAAGTTTATAAGTTTAAAAATTATTTTTTATAAGTTAAAAATAATTTATAAGTTTAAAAATAATTTTTTTATGTATAAAAATAATTTTTTATAAGTATAAAAATAATTTTTTATAAGTATAAAATAATTTTTTATAAGTATAACAATAAACTTTTATAATTTTAGAAATAATTTTGTATAAGTATAATTTGGTTTGATTTGAGTTTGAATTGAATTTGTTTTGTTTTAGTTCTGTTTGTTTTCATTTGAGTTTGAGTTTGATTTTGGTTTGACTTGAGTTGAATTTGTTTTGTTTTAGTTCTGTTTGATTTGATTTGAGTTTAGGTTTGATTTAAGTTTGAGTAGAGTTTTGGTTTTATTTGAATTTGGTTGTTTTAGTTTTGTTTGATTTGAGTTTGAGTTGAGTTTGAGTTGAATTTTGGATTGATTTAGTTTTGTTTGGTTTGAGTTTGGGTTAGTTTAAGTTGGCTTTGAGTTGTTTTCATCTCACCCAGGTGTTTTTAAACAGGGTAATCTTATAATTGTGGTGAGATGAATTATTATTTAATTATCAGGAGTAGTCTTAGCTTGTGTTTGGTTTAAATATAGTTTTAGGTCCCCCAAGCAAGCACCCTTGAGTAAGTTCCCAGGTTATGGTGAGTCACTTGTGTTGGGGCAATCTATGGTCTGTAGTGACCATGTGTTTTGATGTTTGGGCAAAGGGTTTAAGTTAGGTTTACCCTTGTGTTTGATATGTGTATTTGAGTGTGCAGGTTTTGCAGGATATACATGGACGTAGCTGGACGACTTCGGCTCTGATGAAGGATGGTGTGAGGAGACAAGTCGTGGGCTTGTATGCATCCGAGGGACCGTGGACAAAGCAGGGACGATGAGCCGAGGGAAGCAGACTTCGAGGCGTACGCGAAGGATGGCATGGGAGACAGGCTGTGGCCTTGCATGCATCGGAGGGGCGAGAGCCAAAGACGAAGAGGGCTTGAAGGTAACAGATCGAGAGTCAGCTAAGTTGTGAGAGGTCGAGTGCTGAGGGAATTGTACTCGGGAAGGACATCTTAGGGTTCGAGTACTGAGAGAAATGTACTTGAGAAGGAAAACCTTAGGTTTGGAAGTGGACCGGTCGACTGATGGTTGGATCAGTCGACTGATGAAGTCAATAGAAAGATCAGTTGACTGCCCCTGGATCAGTCGACTGATGGTAGCTAAAATTCAAACATTGGGCTGTAATGTTCGAATCTGAGTGGGACCAGTCGACTGGTGCTTGACCAGTCGACTAGTAACGGTCATTTGAGCCAAGAGCCTTATTTAAGAGAGCTCGGTTTTAGCTGAGAGTTCTTGACGAAATTGGCTTTGGTTAAAGACCAATTAGTAGTCTAAGAGCTCAGGAAGGTGTTGCGGGTTGTGGTGAGGTTTCTCCACCCACAAGGAGCTACACGAGCTAGCCAGAGATCTTCCAGGGAGTCATCCACCGACGAATTAGGATCGTCCACCTTACGGGCAGCCGTGGATTAGGAGCTTCATCTCCGAACCACATAAATTGGTTTGTCTTCTAAGTTGTTAGTTTTAGTTTAATTGTATTTTCGCTTGCGCACTAACAACGTGTACGAAGAAAATCGAAAAGTTGCTATTCACCCCCTCTAGCTAAACGACAAGGTCCCAACAAGTGGTATTAGAGCAAGGTTCACTCATCTATGGACTAATCGCTGAGAGAGCAAAAATCTAGAGGAAGATGGATTTGGAAGGTTTGCTACGATGGGATATTCGGATTTCACCTCCATACGACCGAGATGACTTCGATTATTGGAGGAAGCGCTTGGAGACGTGGTTCCAAATGGTTGGGACCATTGGACCGCATTGGAGGTTCCAATTGAAGCTCCAACGGACAAGAAAGGAAAACACCTTCGACCTCAGTATTGGATCAAGAATCAAACGGAGGAAGCGAGGCGGATAAGGAGGTAACTAGAATTGTAATAAATTTATTACCTTCATATATTGTGTCCAATGTAGGAGAATACAAGAATGCATATGAGCTATGGAGAATGGTGATAGCTCTACATGAAAATTCGGCACAAAGACAAAGAGAAGAGGAGCCCAAGGAAAAGGGGTCATTGGTCCAAGAGAAGGAGAAGGACCAATCAGAAGTTGAGTCAAGTTTAACATCCGAAGAGGAGGAGAAAGTGGAATCGTCCACATCCTCAAGTGAGAAAGAAATAGAAGAAGTCTCCACTTCAAGGATTGAAGGGGAGGAGAGACCATCCTCAATGTCGGAGCAAGAAGAAGCTTCCACCTTCATCAAAGCAAAGTCAAAGGATCACATAATTTGCTTTGGGTGTAACCAAAAGGGACACTACAAGGACCTATTGGGTAAGAAAAAGGAGGTAAACTCTAAACTCAATCAAATAGTTTGAAAACTAACATAAGTTGTAGGAATGGAGCAAAGAGGGATAAGAAGCATATAATTTGCTTCACGTGTGGTGAGCGTGAACACTATCACACCAAGTGCCCAAAGAAAGGAGAAATCAAGAAATTGGTACACTTGAAGAAATTAGAAACGACGAGGAGCTCAAGTCAAGGGGGAGCTTCAAAGGTAAAAGGGAAGGTAAACCCTTATTTAAGATTAAATCCAATTTCAAATTCTTATATGCTCATTAAGAATAATCATGAATTTAGATATCATGATAAAAATAGGGTTAATGTTGCATATCAAAACCCTAGGGAGTTCATGCATCATGATAAACCAAGAACCGTTAGACCTAAGGACCAAGGCATTAATCCCAAGAAGGGGAGACATATGCCTAGGTAGGTGGGTAGGTCTAGGAATGCCCAAGGTGGACATATTGATTCTAGGTTTGAGAACCTAGAGAGGGAGAATCAAGCTTTAAGGGCAAAGCTTGATAAATTAGAGAAACCCCTAGAAAGATTCACTATTGAATCTAAGGGTTTAGGTATGAGGTTGGGTAGTCAAAAACCCAACAATGATAGGTCGGGACTAGGATACCGATCTAAGTTCTCCGATGCCAATGAAAAGAAATGTGCTAGAGTAGCATATAACTATGGCAAGGAGGGGAAGTCCAAAAATGGCAAGGGGATGCCATGTAAAAGCAAGAAGAAAGTCTTAAGGACAAGAGGTCCAAAGTTAAGAAGGTTAGGGTTGTAGACCAAGAGTCACAGGAGGTACACCGGTGTTGTGCATCGTTTGTTGAGTCACCTAGGAGGTGGCTAAGGCTAAGAGCTCAAGGGGGAGCTCTATGAGCCAAGTTGGGACCCATGGTCTATGGATCCCTGGAGGATTTCTCTCGAAAGTCTATATGGGTTATGGAATGTGCCAAAGGATGTGGAGATGGATTTGAAGTCTCAATCCTAGGGATTTGGCATAATGAGTTTGAGTTTCATGCATGAAAATATGACATTAGGATCATATAGCATGAAAATTGGTTTTTGAGGTGTAGATGCCATATAAACAAATGCTAGGGATGCATTGTGGTTTGGTATGGGCAGATACATCAAGGGGAGACCAAAACTAGGACTTTAGGTCAAGGTTCAATTGAACCATTTAACTAGTTTTGGGTTTTGTGTCAATCTTGGGATTGGTGATAGATACATATTTGAATGCATTTTTCCCAAGTAGATATGTGTACCACAAACCTCTCCACAAAATTTAGAAATTTTTGGAGATTTATGAAATTTCTGGTGCATTTCCAAAATTGGGTTAGAAATGCAGAAAATGAGATTTTCAGGATACCAGTCGACTGGTTCAGGGGGCAGTCGACAGGTAAAGGCTGAAACTATTTTTCAACAATCGAAAGGTGTCCAAATGATGTAAAATAAGTGTGTAATCTTATGGGGGGTTAGTACACTGTGTTTATGATCATTAGAGGTTAAAAGATCCAATAAGGGGAACTTGTTAGAGTCTTTTTGATGTGTGGCAAAGGGGGAGAAGTGTTAGGTTTAAGTGGGAAACTAAACACGCCTTTGCAAGAAATCCTAGGTTAAGGGGGAGCTTAGGTAAAGGGGGAAGCATTGGTTGCGAAAGGGAACCTTGGAGAGGTTCTTAAGAAACCTTTGTAAGTCTAATATAGGGGAAGCCTTGGAGAGGATTTAAAAAGCCCGTTTTGGTAAAAGTCCTAAACTCATTGGGGAGGTTTAGGTGTGGGGATGCCTTGTGATAGGATCCATGAATGTTTGCATTGCATACACATTGACGGTATAAGTCTAAGGTGAAGTCTTGGCAACGTAAGTCCAAATTGTTATTAGCATTGTATTTGCTATTTATTTTCCCTAATTTAAAAGTATTGCCAAACATAAAAAAGGGGGTGATTGTTGGGGCAATCTATGGCCCGAAGTGACCATGTGTTTTAATGTTTGGGCAAAGAGTTTAAGTTAGGTTTACCCTTGTGTTTGATATGTGTATTTGTGTGTGCAGGTTTTGCAAGATACACATGAACGTAGCTGGACGGCTTCGGGTCCGGTGAAGGATGGTGTGAGGAGACAAGCCGTAGGCTTTTATGCATCCGAGGGACCGTGGACAAAGCAGGGGCGATGAGCCAAGGGAAGCGGACTTCGAGGCATACGCGAAGGATGACATGGGAGACAGGCCGTGGGCTTGCATTCATCCGAGGGACGAGAGCCAAAGATAAAGAGGGTTTGAAGGCAACATATCGAGAATCAGCTAAGTTGTGAGGGGTCGAGTGCTGAGGGGATTGTACTCGGGAAGGACATCCTAGGGTTCAAGTGCTGAGAGAAATGTACTCGAGAAGGGAAACCTTAGGTTTGGAAGTGGACCAGTCGACTGATGGTTGGATCAGTCGACTGATGATGTCCACAGAATGATTAGTCGATTACCCCTGGATCAGTCGACTGATGGAAGCTAAAATTCGAACGTTGGGTTGTAACGTTTGAATCTGAGTGGGACCAGTCGACTGGTGCTTGACTAGTCAATTGGTAACGGTCATTTGAGCCAAGAGCCTTATTTAAGAGAGCTCGGTTTTGGCTGAGAGTTCTTGACGAAATTGGCTTTGGTTAAAAGCCAATTAGTAGTCTAAGAGCTCAGGAAGGTGTTGCGCGTTGTGGCGAGGTTTCTCCACCCACAAGGAGCTACACGAGTTAGCCGAAGGTCTTCCGGGGACTCATCCACCGACGAATCGGGATCGTGCACCTTACGGACAACCTTGGAGTAGGAGCTTCATCTCCGAACCACGTAAATTAGTTTATTTTCTTAGTTGTTAGTTTTAGTTTAATTGTATTTCTGCTTGCGCACTAATTCGTGTAGGAAGAAAATCGAAAAGTTGTTATTCACCCCCCTCTAGCTAAACGACAAAGTCCCAACAACTTGGGCATCATTAAGCCAACCACAATCCTTGACAGAACTTTCGAACTATTCTCAACTAGAAGACTTAGCACTTTGCTTAGACCCTTAACAAGTAAGAATTAACTCTGATTTAACTAATCCTTGGTACTCAAAAGAGTAGGTTGAGTTAATGAGGTGACAACTAAATTGTCACCTCCTATCTAAAATTTAAGTTTATTATTCAGAAAATAGATTGAATCCTTAGGTACAAAATATTAGTTTGGCTCTACTTGATTTGTTAATGAAGCTTTTGGAACCCATGCTTGGACTTGGTTACTAGTGTTTTGACTAACCAATGAAAGATAGGATTTGTTGGCTGACTCGGGTTTATATCCGAGTCCAGATTTGTTGTACATAGCCCTTTGGGACCCAAGCATCATGTTTAGATATTTGATGCCCAGGTTCAACTTGTCCAATGTTTTCTTGAGTCCCTCAATTTGACCATTCAAGGAAGAATTTTCTTCTTCAAGTTTTGCAACATGAGTTGAAGTTCCTTCTTGAACTTGGTTAGTTGAGAGGTTCAAGTTAGCTTGCACTTTAAGGTGGCTAACCACCTCAAGGAGTGAGCTAATCTGATCCTCGGGCTTAGTCAATTTTGTAACTAAATATTTAACTAATTTCCATAATTAAAATTTTGAAAGTAAATAAACCTCAGGTTCTTCTTGTTCTGATTCGGACTCAGGTTCAAACTCGAGTTCAAATCTTGGCATTAGTGCCAGATGACTTGAGTACTTTGGTTCATCCACATATGATTCGTCCGAGGAGGTCTTGTCCCAGGATGCCTTGAGAGCTTTTCTTCTTCTTGATGTCTTGGGCTTTGCCTCCATCAAATTAGAGCACTCATTCATGACGTGGCCTTTTTGTTATACTCAATGCAAGTGATTTCAAGTTTTGGTGTGGTTGATGTACTTGGCACTTTCTTTGGGTTCTTCTTGATTCTTCTCTTGGCAAACATTCTTCGAATCATGTTTGCTAGTTCCTCTTCGTTGAGTGAATTTGAATCTGACTTGGACTCAAATTTCAGGCATTGATTTTGACTTGATCTTGGCTTCTTTATTTTGTCCTGCATACAAGGTAATACCTTTCTCAACCATACCAAGGTTAGTTTTTTCATGCAGTTCAAACTTACAAAAAAGTTTATCTAGCTTAATAATTGAAAGGTCCTTCAAAACCTTATAAGCATTTACCATTGATGTCCATAAAGTATTTCAAGGGAACGAGTTTAGAGTATACCTGATAACATCTCAATTTTTGAGATGGTGACCAATCAAGTGGAGGTCGTTGATGATGTCTTTTATTCTAGCGTGGAGTTGGGCGACGCTTTCTCTAGGCAACATTTTAATGTTAAATTATTGATTTAAAAGTAAGTCCATTTTTGTTACCTTGGAGTCATTCGTTCCTTCGTGAAGCTTGACTAGTCGGTCCCATAATTCCTTAGAGTTGTCGAACTGCCCGACTCGGTTGAGCTCTTTTTTCATTAGGCCGCATTACAGTGTATTCATGGACTTGTAGTCGGGTTGAGTCCATCTTTTCATTTCTTGGGTCCACTTCTCTGGTTCCAGAATTTCTCTGTCTTTAGTTGGAGGGGAGCAACCCGGTTTAATACTGAACCAAAGGTCAATGTCAACTTTTAAGAAATATTCCATTCGTTTCTTCCAATAGTTGAAGTCATCGTCGTTGAACAAGGGGGGTCGAATGGTGTTGTATCCTTCTAAGTGGGAGTTCGACATTCTAGCAATCACAAGAACAAATACAAAAATATTTTCAAGACTCTCATCTTGGGATTAGTAGTGTTGTATGAAAGAAAATACTAAATAGAAAAGAATGAAAAAACTTTGATGCAACGAAAGATCGTCAGATCTTTTCAGAGCTACCTTGCTCTGATACCAATTGTTGGATTGTTGGAAATCGAGTGAGGGGTGGGGGTGAATCTTGATCATTCGTAAATCCTTCTTTTCATTTTAAAGTAAAGCAAAAATAAAGTAGAATAAGCATAAACAATATGACACTTTTTTTTACTTGGTTCGAAGCCTTCAGCGACTCCTACTCCAAGGCTCATGATCCTCGACTGCTTTGTTGGACAATCCACTAAATCTCTTCATTTGAAAACCTTTTAAAGGAACCAAGTCGTACAAGATGTGAGTATAGTATCTCATTTAAATATGAAGTGCAAGTACAAAAAATACAACTTTACCGACATGAAATAGTAGAACATGAGTGCAGCGTGTCGATGAGCTTTCAAGCAATGTCGTAGCATATTGTAAGCAATTTGTCGATGTAGAAAGATAGAGTAGGTTGAGTAGAAGTGATGATGAATACACTGATCTCAAGCTCCTCATATAGGCACGGTTCGGTCGATTGAAAAACCATTCAGTCGGCTGATCCTTTTGGTCAACGGAACCTCCAGTTTGGTCGACCGAACCCCGTGTCATTCCTTCTTTGCTCCACTCGACTGGCACTATAATAAATGTGTTCGGCCGACTGATCATCCTAATTAGTCGACTGAAAGACTTCCATCTACGTAGTCGTGCCATACCAAATATGATTCAGTCGACTGATCCTGATGATCAATTGACTAAATCGCCTAAATTCATCCCAATCTAGCATAGTCTGGCAGGTTTGGTCAACTGATCCAAATGTTTAGTCGACCAAACACTCAGTCAACTTCCTTTGATTGATCAACATGAAAATGTTACCACAGCACAATAATATGTAAATGATTAACCCTGCAAAACAGAGTTAGCACAAATACAAATACAATATGCATGAGTAATCGATAGTAGGACCTATCTTGATCTCAACCTAGAAACCTCCTAAGGTTTCTCTAGTTAGATCAGCGCCAAAGACTGCCCCCTCGGGACATGAGCCCACAACACTCTTCTCTAGGAGCTTACCTCATTCACCAACCAAACATCAGGTCTCCCAGACCTGTTGGGACTTCACTGCTTGGCATCGGATCGACCTCCAGGGCTTCCACTTGCTCGATATCGGATTCTCTAGACCTATCGAGACTTCCTGCTAAATGTCAACACATCTGGGCTTCCTGCCTGATTCCCACGATCTACCAAGACTTCCTTACTTAGCTGCAACTTAGACTTCATAGAAGTAATCTTCCTACACACTTATTAGCTTCATTAAATAACAACAAGACTTAAGTTGAACCTTTGCTAACATCAAAACACAGATTCAACTATGGTGCACCCTGCACCAACAAAATATAGTATTACCTAGTGAGTTAGAATTAGAATTGACATTCAAATATTAAGTGTTTTTAACAAAACTTAATTAATATCAAAATAACAAATAACCAAGAAAGTAAGTACCAAGAATATAACTAAGGAAGTATATGACAAGACACCAAATCAACCATCCAAACTAATATTAACCCAACCAAGAATCAATACTACCAGTTGTAGCTTACGATGGCCACTTATAGTACCAAACAAACCCTTGCCAAATCATCTCTACCACAAATTCGCTACAACCAACACCTTTGTGCAATTAGCTCGACAAACATCTAATTCAAACCAAATTCTATTTCAAGCTTACAATTCACAACAATGCATAATCCAACTTCACTAATCTACACTTATCCTACAAACTCTCACACAGCAATTCCCCATTTCCACATAAAAACCACATACGGTGATCCCGACCTTGCTTAACGGTAGCTGGAACAGCTCAGCCAGCCAGCCAGGCGCCACGAAGACCAAACAGAGGGATGACGAAGGCCTCACCCGGGGAGTTCCCGAACCAAGAACCCTCCCAAAGCATTAATCGACTGACCCCGAGTGGGCTCGGGTAAGTCGAGCTCGAGCACCCCCTAACACGGTCCCCTAAATCCGTTTTCCCGACTTAGGTCTGGGTCGAGTAACTCAGTCCTTGGCACTCCCGCGACCGGATAACTAATAGACCCGAAACATGGCCAGACAGACATAGCTCAACAAACCCCTGACTCAGGGCGTACCTCAGGTCTCTCAGCTCCCAGTCGGACGTGTGGCGGCCCATGTTCCCTAGACGTGACTCGACCCGGTCCATAACACTCGGACCCGCCGGTCGGTATTCGGTCTTCAGACCAGTTCTCCCCTACGCCGCCCTACATCAGTGCAGCCGGGATACGACCATGACATCGGGGTAACTCACGCCTTACCCATTCATGACACACCTCGCGGTTAGCCCGCTTACTCGGACACTTAGCCCTTCAGACTTCCACCTCGCTTCGCGACATGATCAAATTTGGCGCTAAAAGGAGGGACACTTAGCCTGATCGGAAGTGTACGATGGAAGCGCCCAACCGGGTCGTGATGACAGTTACACCCAAAGAGTACAAGCTCTTATGGGCCACTCGGGCCCAAAGGGCCTCCCAATAGTTATCGCAAGCTGGTAGCCCAGCAGCTCGATTTCCTGGGCCATCGGCCCATAGCCCCTCAGGAGGACGAAGACGAGCTGCCCCACCTGAGGGAGGCTCGGTCCCCTTCCCTGCCGCTCCCGGTCGGGGTCGGGAGGACGAGGCCGAGCCCGGGCCGACAGAGGTATCCACATCCAGTCAAATGCACAGACCCCGACTGGAAAAAGGAAAGGCCCCGGCCTTCGCGTTGCCGTCAGCCCTAACACGCAACCCCTTCTCTTCGTGGAACCTAGAGGAGCCCGTTCCCAAGCATCTCCGGTTCTTCACCGTGCCCAAGTATGCTGGAGCCACCGATCCCGAGGAGCGTCTTATGAAGTTTGAAAGTATAGCCCTGCTCCACCACTACCCCAAGGGAGTGAAGTGCCGAGCATTCCTGATAACGCTCTCAGGACTTGCTCAACGGTGATTCGGAAAACTCCCCAATGGGTCAATAGCCAGCTTCAAAGCACTCAGGAGGACATTCCTCCAACACTTTGCCAGCAGTCAAAGACACCACAAGACAAGTGCCAACTTGTTTGCCCTTAAGCAGGGCCCGAAGAAGTCACTCCGGGCCTACATCAAGAGGTTCAACAGGGTGGCACTGGACGTGCCGACCGCCGCACCCAAGATATTGATCAACGCCTTCTCCCAGGGATTGCAGGAGGGGGATTTTTTCCGCTCGCTTATCCGGAAACTACCAAAGGATTTCGACAGCCTGCTGGGAAAGGCTGTCAAATACATCAATGTGGAGGAGGCACAGGCCGCTCGAAAGAAGGAGCTGGCCAGCACGCCGCTCCCAAGTCCCGCAACGTCTAGCCGACCGCCGGGCGGACCCATTCGCAGCCCACAAGGACCTGACCGAGCAGGGTCGGAGCGCAGACAAGTGCAACAAGTGGCGCAGGGGTGTACGCTGACCAGCTGGAGACCCTGCTGCGTGTTCCATCATAGCCACACCCACGAAACAGAGGAATGCCGTCAGTTCGGTCGTGGTCAAGCTCCTGCCATGACTGTGCAACTACAGGGAAGGCAAGTCTCGCCGGGGCCCGGCCCAGGATGGGGAAGCCGATCCCTCGGCCCTGCTGAGGAACCCAGGTCGGACCCCCCGATCGCCTGGGGCCTGTTCCCTCCAGAGGCGTTCCCCGAGTCAGAGGGAATGAACGAGCAGAAGGCCAACCAGCAAAACGCCATCCGAGAGGGAGTGCATATGATTTCGGGAGGGCTGACCCGAGGAGGCTCACGCACCATAGGTTATTAAAAATATTTGTACTATGTAACCCCACAAGAATAGTGGAAGACACGCCTTCTCGGACATATGGCAAAGCGCTCCAGACTCTCGCTCTCGCGAGTTATAAGTGGGTATGCTCCCATGAACCCTTCGGCTCAGCTCCCAGTCAGACACGTGGCAGCCCACGCTCCCTGGGATGTCCCCGACCGAGAAGCTAGACTCTCGCTCTCGCGAGTTCTAAGCGGGCATGCTCCCACGAATCCCTTGGCTCAGCTCCCAGTTGGACGCGTGGCGACCCACACTCCCTAAGATACCTCCGACCGAGAAGCCAGACACTCGCTCTCGCGAGTTCTAAGTGGCCATGCTCCCACGAACCCCTCGGTTCGGCTCCCAGTGACACCTCCGACCGAGAAGCCAGACTCTCACTCTCGCGAGTTCTAAGTGGGCATGCTCCCACGAATCCCTCGGCTCGGCTCCCAGTCGGACGCGTGGTGGCCCACGCTCCCTGGGATACCTCTGACCGAGAAGCCAAACTCTTGTTCTCGCGAGTTCTAAGTGGGCATGCTCCCACGAACCCCACGGCTCGGCTCCCAGTCGGACGCGTGGCGGCCCACGCTCCCTGGGATACCTCCGACCGAGAAGCCAGACTCTCGCTCTCGCAAGTTCAAAGTGGGCATGCTCCCACGAACCCCTTGGCTCGGCTCCCAGTCGGACGCGTGGCGACCCACGTGTAGCGACCCGCCTTCTCTACCTTAGACGGACCGTTACTTGTCTACTTCTTGACTCTAATGCACGACTAAGAATGCGGAACTTTCTTTTTCTTTTGTATTTAAATCTATCTAAGAATGATATTCTAACTTTAATAGTCATGCATTTAAACTCATCACATAAGGTGCTATAATATTACTAGAGCATTATGGAATATGGATGCAACTTTTCTAAGCATATTTAAAGCAATAAAACTTAATTCGAAACTAACCACATCTTGGCACATGCAATAATACTTCTAGAACTTCATAGAATGTAAATCTTACTTTTCTACCGAATTTACAAGCATTTTAAGTACAATTAGGACCTAGTCCAAAAGGGAATAATAATAAGCTCAAGAATAAGTCTAAAACGCAATGTATCCACATGTTAAACTACTCATGCCCTTGCTCATCTAGTGCATTCACAAAAGTATGCATACTAATTGAAATGACATGGAATCTTCATTCTACAAAATTGAGCATGTAAAACTATCCGAAGCATGAATGTTTAATAAACTCCATAACACAATAACTTAGAATTTGAAAATCTTAAACATGCATTTCAAATAAGCTAAACTGTCTCATCCCAAGGATCTCTCCAAGGTCAGCCACCACACACACGTCACTCAGCACCGCCTCGTCGTCTTCCTTCAGAATTGCTTGTCTTTACCTTTACCTGCAGTAAGAGGAAATGCAACTAATAAGCATAAAGCTTAGCAAGTACTATCTAGCTCACAAAAACTCGAAATGTGCATGCATGCTTTTTAAACAATGTGAAATCACATGAGATACTTTTATGCTTAAAGGAAACACTAAAACATGTATAACTCAAAACATGCATACTCAAGCATTAATAAGTCAAACTCACTTTTTCTTGGCTTAACTTGAAACTTTAGCAATTCTTTAACTTTAAATCTTTCTTTAACTTTTAAGAAAACTTTCTTAAACTTTAGAAAACTTTGCTAAAGCATATACTTGAAAATAATAACTCACTTGGATCTACTTAAGACGTAAGTACCATCTTATGCGCGTTCCCTAAAAGTTGGGGTAGCGAGCCACCAATCCTAATAGAGCAGACCTTGGTCTACCAGGGCCAAGACCTTGGAATTGGACACCTGGATTTCTTTAACGACGCCCTTGGACTCCGGGTACTGGCCTTAGAAAATAAAATACTTACTTTTTCTTATCTTGAATGCCTTGGCATTTTAACGAGCACCTTGTGTGCCCAAATCCCTAAGTCTTGACTTTTGGGGATTTCTTAAGGCCTTGGCCTTTTCTTTTCTTATCTTTATCTTCTCTTTTCTTTTCTCATAACTTTTCTTAGCCCCTAACCTCATATAGGGTACTTAATCAAACTTATACAAGCATGGATTAAACTAGAGTTACATGCAAAATCATAAACTAAAGGAAAATTTGCATTTTTAACTTTCTAACGGGAAAAACTTGCGGAAAACCGCCTCTTACTGCAGGTGAGCAGTACTTACCTCCTGCGCTAGGTTTTCCTTACGAATAAAATCTGAAATTCCCGAGGAAACGTCGAATTTCGACGTTCTTCTTGCTCCTTGGCGTTCTCCTCGCGTCTACGAGAGTTCTCGTAGAGAATAGGGCCTCTTGAGACCTTCCCTTGGCTTCTCCTTTGTCTTGGGCGAGAGAGAGGGCGAGAGGAAGAAAAAAATCGCGAGAGGGAGAGAGGGAGTCGGCGGAGAGAGGATGTGAGGGAAAGAATGAATAAAAAAGCCCTAAGTTTCCCTTTTATACTTATGGAAAAAATTTAACTAATTCTACCTTATCTATTGTTTCCGCTAATCTATTTCAACAAAAGCAAGCTAGCCCGCTTGGTCTGCCCCTCCTCTCACAGCGTAGGTTCAGGGATCAAATCCCTCCTACGTGTTTTTCTCTTTTTACCCCTTTTTGCCACTTTCGTTTACGGAAAAATTCTATAAAAATATCCATAAATTTGGAATAAATTCTAAGATATTTCTAAAATTAGTTTCGAGAATTTTCGGGCGTTACAATCCCCCATACCCAGAACGGACTCAGAAAATTCCATAAAAATATTCTAAAAATTCCTAAAAATATCTAGAATATTTCTAAATTATTTTTAACTAATTTCAAGGACTTTAAGGACTTAAAATGGAAATTTTGGGGCGTTACACCACGCTCCCTGGGACACCTCCGACCGAGAAGCCAAACTCTCGCTCTCACGAGTTCTAAGTCGGCATGCTCCCACGAATCCCTCGGCTTGGCTCCCAATCGGACGCGTGACGGCCCAGCCTCCCTGGGATACCTCCGATCAAGAAACCAGACTCTCGCTCTCGCGAGTTATAAGTGGGCATTCTCCCATGAATCCCTCAGCTCGACTCCCAGTCGGACGCATGGCGGCCCTCGCACCCTGGGATGTCCCCGACCGAGAAGCCAGACTCTCGCTCTCGTGAGTTCTAAGTGGGCATGCTCCCAAGAACCTCTCAGCTCGGCTCCCAGTCGGACGCGTGGCGGCCCACGCTCCCTAGGATACCTCCAATCGAGAAGCCAAACTCTCGCTCTCGTGAGTTCTAAGTGGGCAAGCTCCCACGAACCCCTTGGCTCGACTCCTCGTCGGACGTGTGGCGGCCCACGCTCCCTGGGATGTCCCCGACTGAGAAGCCAGACTCTCGCTCTCGCGAGTTATAGGTGGGCATGCTCCCATGAACCCCTCGGCTCGTCTCCCAGTCGGATGCGTGGCGGCCCACGCTCCCTGGGATACCTCCGACCGAGAAGCCAGACTCTCGCTCTCGCGAGTTCTAAGTGGGCATGCTCCCATGAATCCCTCGGCTCGGCTCCCAGTCGGACGCGTGGCGGCCCACTCTCCCTGGGATACCTTCGACCGAGAAGCTAGACTCTCGCTCTCACTAGTTCTAAGTGAGAATTCTGATAGTAATATGAGAGAAGTGTCCTAAGGCAATCGCCTTATGATTGTAATCATTTACTTTAATAAATGAATATTCACTATTTGAGTATACATGTTCGTGTATTTGATTGAGATCTTAAACTCATTTACTGAATGTCCGCAATACAATTCACAGCATGAGAGAATTTGTGATGAATTCACAACTAGTGATTCTCTCTACATGTGCAATTGTGAAGTATTGAAATTGCCCTTAGTCGATGAATTGATAAATACGGACACTATCAATTCTGTTGAGACTAACATGGGTTATTCTCTAATCAGCTGATTCTCACTAGCTAGTAACATTGGGATGTCCGGAGATAAACATGAATGCTAGTTAAGGGAACTAGTTCATTGGAGTGACTAGTTGTAAAACTTCATATGGTAATCTACATATTGATATGTCAATGAAGTTCTTACTGCAGCTTAAGTGCGATGTTCCTTTGACTTGCGGTGTTCAAGTCATCTTGGTCATGAAGATTTATACTTTGACATCTTAAGCAAGCATCTCCAAGGAGGTATGGACCGAGGATGATTGGGTATAAGCCGAAGTGCCCGAAGATGTTTGAACAGCCTACAAAGGATTCACCACTCCTTGCAAGGAGATGTATACCCAAGGCCTATCGTCGGATTGTTACTCGAAGCCTCTGGCCAAAGCATTACATGTTCCGAGTATGAATCTCTCAGAAACATGAGAGTAATTAGAATCCGTTGGACGAGAAAGACATTACGGGCTGGGTGTGACGTAGTCAGCCTAGTGGGGACTGACACACATAGACCGTGTCCTGAACCAAGTGGGTATAAGATGGTGAAGGGAATGAGGCACGATTCATTAAAGCTGCTGAAGGGTTTCAGAATTATTTCTGAGGTCAACCGTTGATCTTTCGATTAATTGGGGATCATGATGTACTACTAGGTGCCACTCATGATCGTTCTATAATTGGTTGATTATAGACGGCCAACATAAATCGAAAGCCTATTTAGTCACACGCACTACGAGTGATCCGAGGGATTTAAAACGAGTTGAAAATTGGATTTTCCGATCAAGAGAGATAAGTCGAATCTGAATTTTTCAGAGACGCATCGGAAGCATAAAATGGCTAAGTCTTTTGAAGACTTATTGGACGAATTAAATGAGTTTAATTCGTGAGGTCATGGCTTGGGTTTGGCCGGCCAAAGAGGGTCCCCACCCTCTTTGTTTGGCCGGCCACATTAAAAGGGGAGAACCAAATTGTTTGGTTCAAATTATAAAATAAACCGAGCGTGGTTTGTTTTATAAAATTATGGATAAAGAAATTTATATAAGAAATTTATATAAAGAAATTTATATAAAGGGATTTATTTTTCATGGAAATTAAAATGAACCATGGATTGGTTTATTTTATTTTATAAAATCAATAATAGATTGATTTACCATGATAAAGAAATTTATATAAAGAAATTTCTTTCCATAAAGAAAAGGGAGACATGGTTGTTTTTATTATAAATTAAATTATGATAAAAACTTGGCATGATGGAATAATTCATAGAAAAATTTATATGATAAATTTCTTATGAAAATTTATTCCATAAAAAGGAGACTTGGCGATTGAGAGGCTACTATATAAAGGAACCAAGGCAAGGCTTGGAGATCAAGAATCTAAGAGATCTAGAAATAAGCCCTCTCTCTCTCTCCTTCTCTCCCTCTCCCTCCTCTAGTGCCGCCGGCCCTAGAGGCCCTCCCCTTTGCCGTGAGCTTCAGCCACCACCAAGCAAGCTGCCGAAGAAGAAGAAGAAGCGGGCGCAACTCCTTCCTTCCTCCCGGAATCTTGATTCCGTTCTTCGTTTGGTGGTTAGTCTTTCCATCTCTCTCTTGGTATTCTTGTCGTGCCTTTGGAGAATCTAGTAGTTCTTGTCGGCACGAAACTCGTGGCTTTGCGAAGTCATCCCGAAGAAAACTCGGCGTGGACGCGAATAGAGGCGGAGCTTCCAAGGGACGCTACGGTTGGATCTCGTCCCTTTCTTCGAGTTACGCGAGGTAACAAGTAAATTAGTTTACGTTTCTGCAAAATTTTAATATATGATCATGTCTACACAATATAAGGTTGCATGCTAGATGTGTGGTTAAAATAATTTGAGAAATTATTTATGCTAAATCTTCCGCTGCACGTAATTATTTTATATAAAATTACGAACCCGCATCCATGTCAACATGCACCCGGTCCCAACAGTGGTATCAGAGCCGGTTAGTGTTCGACATAATCATATAATTATTTTGCGAAAGACTTTGTCATGATCTCAATTTTGGAGAAATTTTCAATTATGGAAACTTTCCAATTATGATAAATTTTAGATTTAGAAATTTTAAAGTTTGGAAATCCTCATGAAATTTCGCAAACTTTTGAAATATCCTAGTTTCTGAAATTTTATGATAATTGTGAAAACTTCCCATTTTTGGAAACTTTCCAATTTTGGAAATTTCCTATTTTGGAAATTTTCCAATTTTGGAAATATGTAAGTTTTCTTTGTACCAGAAACTTACAATTATTCTGAAAACCTATTATGAAATCTCGCAATTTTGGGCACTTTCTTTCAAGAAAGTCTAGACAAATTTATGGATCATTAATTGACAATTAAATTCGAATTGGTTTTAAATTATTAACAAAATTCTTTATTTTGGATTGAGCCTCGGGGAGCCGTCCAATTTAAAGTTAGTTGTTGTAATTTAATTTCCTATTTTGAATAAAATTGTCATGTTTAATTTGGTTACGCCTCGGGGAGCGGACCAAATTAGATTTACAACAAATTTTTTTTTTTGGTATCTGAGCCTCGGGGAGCCACCCAAAGAAAATAATTTGTTGTAATTAATAAATCCATAAATAAAATATGTAATCAAATCTTGGAAATTTTGAGGTGATTCTCAAACGATAATTTCCTTATTTGATTTAAGAGGTGATGCTCTTACATATTGTTGTCTCCAAAATTAATTAGGAAAATGGTTTCCTATAGAGTTTTCTTAAATAAGATTTTCATGAAAATAATATGTGGTTGAATTAAGGGAATCTGTCTCTTAATTTAATAAGATTTGATTTAGAGAAATCAAAGTCTTAAACATATTATTTCCGAAATTGATTATGACAATTTAGGAAATTGTTTCCCAAAACAATTCCTTGAATAAAGTATGAAATTAGAATTAGGAAATCCGTTCCTAATTCAATTAATGAGACTTGATAAATTAAGTCACATACATACTTTATTAAGGAAATCGTTAGTACATGACATAATTATATGTCATGAATGTGCTTAGAAAAAAAGGATGAGACCCAAAACCCCTTACAAAATATTAAGGCCAACACCTTCCATTAATATGGTTAGAACCGGATTTTGTTTCTCGTTTGGGTTGATGGACACATCCATGCCCGGCTTGAACCTCAACATGTTCAAACCATGGAATTAGTTTATGATTAATATAGTTGGAGTCAGAGGTCAATCCTTAGTTTTGGTTGTTGGACACATCCAAGCCTGACTAAATGGTTGAATGAGCTCCAACCATATTAAAACTATTTCTTGATTAATGGGTCAGCCTTAAGCTTGGAGCATCGATTTGTTGTGCCACAGCCAAGGTCGATGTAAAGAGAGGTGCAGTTGGGTGCTATGTATAATGTTGCATACTTGTTAATGAGTTAACAACCCAATGATTTATGCAAACATTCAATTAGTTGATAGCATAAAGTGATAGTTACATATATGTGATATGTAATCGGTATAATTACCTACCTTCATAGCTAAGAATAACTTGATGGCCACAGCCATGGTTGTTCTTATCTATGGTTGGATATCAACCTATTTGGAGATGTTCCTACGATCTCCCGAATTGATAAAAAGGGTTATTCAATTCGAAAAATAAATAGGATTTAATTAATGTATGTTGATGCATTCTTTATCATTCTTCTCACATAAGCTCAATTTGTATTTCTAGGATAATCACTCGATCATGTCTTCTCTGAATTTGCGTTCCATTTTGGACACCAATAAACTGACTGGGCCAAACTTCATGGACTGGCTTCGAAACCTGAGGATAGTCCTCAAGGCAGAGAAGCTTGCTTATGTCCTTGAAGATCAACTTCCCAACCGTCCTCCAGAAAATGCAACTCTAGACCAGTTAGTGGCCTATCAGAAACATGTGACCGATTCTGAACTTGCGAGTTGCATCATGCTAGCCGCTATGGTACCTGAGCTGCAAAAGCAGCATGAGCATATGGATGCTTATACCATCATCTTCCATCTTCATGAGTTATTTGACGAGCAGGCGAGATCCGAAAGGTTCGAGGTCTCCAGACTCCTCTTCACCTCTAAGATGCAGGAAGGCACTTCTGTCTCACATTTGTGTTGAAGATGTTGGGGTACATTGAGCGACTGGGCACACTCGGTTTTGCAATGGATCATGAACTAAGTATTGACTTAATTCTGCATTGTTTACCCAAAAGTTATTCACAATTTGTGATGAACTATCGGATGAACAAGCTGGAGACTACCATTCCTGAGTTGCTCAACCTGCTGATGACTATAGAGCCTTCTGTGAAGCAGGATCAGAAGACGGTACTGTTAGTTGGTTCCTCGAAGAAAGGTTCTAAGAGGAAGGCCAAAGAACAGAATAAGGGAAGGAAGAAAAAGGCCAAAAAGACTAAAAAGACACCAAAAGGCACATGCCATCACTGCGGCAAGGAGGGTCACTGGCGAAGAAACTGCAAGGTTTATCTTGAGTCCTTGAAGAAGAAAACATCCAATGCCCTATCCTCTTCAGGTATCTTCGTTATTGAATGTCACTCTATTTCCTCAAACACCTGGGTACTTGATACTGGGTGTAGCTCACATATATGTAATGACATACAGGGGCTAAGGAATAGAAGAAGACTCGTCAAGGGAGAAGCGAATTTGCGAGTTGGAAATGGAGCAAAGATTGCTGTTGTTGCCATCGGAACATATTTGCTAAAGCTCCCTACTGGACGTGTCTTAGAATTGGATAATTGTTATTTTGTTCCTTCGTTAATAAAGAACATTGTATCTATTTCATGTTTGAATGAAAAGGGTTATCATTTAACTTTAGTAACAATTATTGTTACATAACTTTAAATGGTGTTCTTTATGGGACCAGAACTTTGTGCAATGGTATCTACGCGTTAGATTTATCCGGTGACGTTTTCAATATCGAAGTTAGCAACAAACATGCTCGAATAGATAATCGAATAGACTCCTATATGTGGCATTGTCGTCTTGGCCATATAAGTAAGAAACGCATGACCAAATTACACCGATGTGGAATTCTGGAATCATTTGAACCTGGTTCATTTGATACATGCGAATCATGCTTAAAAGGCAAGATGACCAAATTACCCTTTTCCGGAAAAGGTAAACCAGTGGGAGAATTGCTTGGTCTAATACATACTGATGTATGTGAACCAATGTCAACTCTTGCACAAGGAGGCCATAGCTACTTCATTACCTTTATTGATGATCACTCACGATTCGGGTATGTGTTCTTGATGAAACATAAATCTGAAGCTTTTGAGAAATTCAAAGAGTTCAGAAATGAAGTAGAGAAACAGCTTGGCAAAAGTATTAAGATACTTCGATCCGATCGGGGTGGTGAATACTTAAGTCAAGAGTTTCAAGATTATCTTAGGGACAATGGGATATTATCTCGATGGACTCCGCCGTATACACCACAGCATAATGGTGTATCTGAGAGGCGTAACCGAACCTTGATGGACATGGTTAGATCTATGATGAATCATGCAACTCTTCCAAAATCCTTTTGGGGCTATGCGCTCAAGACAGCTGTTTACTTGCTAAACAGAGTCCCGACCAAGGTAGTCTCTACTACTCCATATGAGACGTGGAATAGTAAGAAACCTCACTTAACTCACCTTAAGATATGGGGTTGTCCTGCTTATGTGAAGCGGACTGTATTAGACAAATTGGATGCTAAGTCTGATAAATGTCTATTTATTGGATACCCTAAGGAAACAAAGGGTTACCAATTCTATCATCCCTTGGAACAAAAGGTGTTTGTTTCAAGGCATGTTGTATTTCTGGAAAAAGAATTTCTTTTACAAGAAAACAGTGGGAGTGACATTGAACTTGATGAAGTTCAAGAAACTCCAATAGACATTACAGAGACACCTAGTCTAGACCCACAACCAATAACTCATAATGATGAGCTATCAGTTGAACCTAAAACAACACCACCTCTTCGTAGGTCTGATAGGACACGCAATATTCCAGAGAGATACGATTTCTCATAAGTGAATCGAACGACGTGTTACTCATAAGCGATGACGAACCTATCAGTTATGAAGATGTTCTGAAAAGTTCAGAAAGGGACAAATGGCTTGAAGCCATGAAGTCGGAAATGGATTCTATGTACGAAAATCAAGTATGGGACTTGGTTAACCCACCTGAAGGGATTAAGCCCATAGGGTGCAAGTGGGTTTTCAAGAAGAAAACCGACATGGAAGGTAATGTTGTTACCTTTAAGGCTAGATTAGTGGCAAAAGGATATCGTCAGAAACAAGGAATTGATTATGACGAAACCTATTCGCCAGTAGCTATGCTTAAATCCATTCGGATGCTCCTGGCCATAGCAGCTCATTATGATTATGAGATATGGCAAATGGATGTGAAAACAGCTTTCCTTAATGGAAACCTGCTTGAGGATGTATACATGATACAACCTGAAGGTTTCACATCGGTTGATAAAACCAAAATATGCAAGTTTCGATGATCCATATATGGCTGAAGCAAGCATCCAGGAGCTGGAACATCCGTTTTGATGAGACAATCAAAGACTTTGATTTCTCACAAAATCCTGACGAACCTTGTGTATACAAGAAGGTTAGTGGGAGTGCAGTCGTATTCCTAGTATTATATGTCGATGACATATTACTTATAGGAAACGATATATCAGTCTTACAGTCGGTTAAAATTTGGTTGTCCAAAACTTTCTCCATGAAAGACCTGGGAGAAGCAACCTATATCCTTGGGATTAGAATCTATAGAGATAGATCAAAACGTTGCTTGGTCTTTCGTAGTCTACATATATAGACCGAGTGCTAAAAAGATTTAGCATGTCGGAATCCAAGAAAGGTTACCTTCCCATCAGGCATGGGATCAACCTTTCAAAGTCTATGTGTCCGCGCACAGAAGATGAGAGGATTTGCATGAATAAGATTCCTTATGCATCCGCGATAGGATCTATCATGTATGCTATGTTATGTACTAGGCCCGATGTATCGTATGCTCTGAGCGTCATGAGCAGATACCAGTCTGATCAGGAATGGATCATTGGGCGGCTGTCAAGACAATCCTTAAGTACTTAAGAAGAACTAAGGATGTGTTCCTAATATATGGAGAAGGAGATATGGTAATACGTGGGTATACAGATGCCAATTTCCAGACAGATAAGGATGACTCCAAATCTCAGTCTGGATACATATTTACTTTGAATGGAGGCGCAATAAGTTGGAAGAGTTCCAAGCAAGACACGGTAGCGGATTCTACCACGGAAGCGGAATATATTGCGGCTTCGGAAGCAGCAAAAGAAGCAGTCTGGATCAAGAAGTTTGTCTCAGAACTTGGTGTGGTTCCAACCATTGATGAAGCAATACCGGTTTACTGCGACAACAATAGAGCTATTGCACAAGCAAAGGAACCAAGGTCTCATCAGCGATCCAAACACGTGCTTCGTCGCTATCATCTGATCAGAGAGATTATAAGTAGGAATGATATACAAATTGAGAAAATTCCCACTGAAAGGAATTCAGCGGATCCTTTAACTAAGGCCTTGCCTTAAAGCAAGTTTGAGGGTCATGTTAGAGCCTGTGGTATTGGATACCGTAGCGATTGACATTAGGCCAAGTGGGAGTTTGTTAGTAATATGAGAGAAGTGTCCTAAGACAATCGCCTTATGATTGTAATCATTTACTTTAATAAATAAATATTCACTATTTGAGTATACATGTTCATGTATTTGATTGAGATCTTAAACTCATTTACTGAATGTCCGCAATATAATTCACAGCATGAGAGAATTTGTGATGAATTCACAACTAGTGATTATCTCTACATGTGCAATTGTGAAGTATTGAAATTGTCCCTAGTCGATGAATTGATAAATACGGACACTATCAATTCTGTTGAGACTAGCATGGGTTATTCTCTAATCAGCTGATTCTCACTGGCTGGTGACATTGGGATGTCCGGAGATAAACATGAATGCTAGTTAAGGGAACTAGTTCATTGGAGTGACTAGCTGTAAAACTTCATATGGTAATCTACATATAGATATGTCAATGAAGTTTTTACTGTAGCATAAGTGCGATGTTCCTTTGACTTGCGGTGTTCAAGTCATCTTAGTCATGAAGACTTATACTTTGACATCTTAAGCAAGCATCTCTAAGGAGGTGTGGACCCAGGATGATTGGGTATAAGCCGAAGTGCCCGAAGATATTTGAACAGCCTACAAGGATTCACCACTCCTTGCAAGGAGATATATACCCAAGGCCTATCGTCGGATTGTTACTTGAAGCCTCTGGCCAGAGCATCACATGTTCCGAGTATGAATCTCTCAGAAACTTGAGAGTAATTAGAATCCGTTGGATGAGAAAGACATTACTTGGGCTAGGTGTGACGTAGTCAGCCTAGTGGGGATTGACACTCATAGACCGTGTCCTAACCAAGTGGGTATAAGATGGTGAAGGGAATGAGGCATGATTCATTAAAGCTGCTGAAGGGTTTCAGAATTATTGCTGAGGTCAACTGTTGATCTTTCGATTAATTGGGGATCATGATGTACTACTAGGTGCCACTCATGATCGTTCTATAATTGGTTGTTATAGACGGCCAACATAAATCGAAAGCCTATTTAGTCACACGCACTACGAGTGATCCGAGGGATTTAAAACGAGTTGAAAATTGGATTTTCCGATCAAGAGAGATAAGTCGAATCTGAATTTTTCAGAGACGCATCGGAAGCATAAAATGGCTAAGTCTTTTGAAGACTTATTGGACGAATTAAATAGTTTAATTCGTGAGGTCATGGCTTGGGTTTGGCCGGCCACATTAAAAGGGGAGAACCAAATTGTTTAGTTCAAATTATAAAATAAACCGAGCGTGGTTTGTTTTATAAAATTATGGATAAAGAAATTTATATAAAGAAATTTATATAAAGAAATTTATTTTTCATGGAAATTAAAATGAACCATGGATTGGTTTATTTTATTTTATAAAATCAATAATGGATTGATTTACCATGATAAGAAATTTATATAATGAAATTTATATAAAGAAATTTTTTCCATAATAAAAGGGAGACATGGTTTTTTATTATAAATTAATTATAATAAAAACTTGGCATATGGGATATAATTCATAGAAAAATTTATAAGATAAATTTCTTATGANTCTACGGAAGATTAAATTGTTGATATATTCACCAAGCTATTATCTAGATAATATTTTACCAAGTTAGCAATCAAACTCAACGTTCGAACACTCCCATTAAATTTGTCAGGAGTAATGACAACAAAGAAAGCAGTTATGAAAAATAATCTCGAATTAATTTTAATTAATTGAGATTTATCATATTTGACATCATAATCAAGATAGATATTAATCGATAGCAAAAGACACTATTTCCAAATTCATTATATTCACTGCTACGATTATTATTATTACGATTGTATGCCATATTTAATTTTTTTCATTATTATTTAGACAACTTGCATAAATAAACATTTTGACTTCAATAATAAGATCATAGAGAAATAATTATTCTTTATTCTCTTCTACTTCTATTAGCATTAACATGCTGAATTTGAAATGATCAGATGTTAATGGTGCATCTGTAATCACCCGAGTGAAACAATAAACCATTGCTGCACAATTGCTAGCATTTTGAGCTAGGCAAGAAAATAACTAAATGCCCTATAATCAATTATTCATTACTATGAAGGGTTGGAGGTGGCGAAAAGCGATTCACTCACCCTCAATGCCCCACCAACTTATCCCAAGGCCAACATAGAGGTGGTAAATTACGAGGGCTATTAGCCCGAATGTTGTAGCTATCATGTCCATGAGCAGAAGTGTGTGCAAGAGTAAACGAAAGATAAAAAAAAAGAAATTTCATCAACCTTCGTTCCCCTCATTTTGTTTTGTCGTGCATACCGCTCGACAGTTCTATCCGTGATAGCATTCAGTTACATGCTCAGTTTGCCACGATAACCTATTCTAGGTTGCGATTGTGGTTTCATCATTGCATCCTGGGAAATAGACATCTAGCGTGACTCATAGTACTGTCGGAGGAGACAAATTTATTTTAAAGAAACTACGTCAAATGTAGGTCTCAACTTTTACCTTTTTCGATTCGTCACTTGGGTGGCAATGACCCACTCAAACTCAAGATTATTGCCTGAGTAGTCTCCTCGCTTCTCGACCAGTAGCTATTCTCCCAAGAAACTCTCGAGCATTCAACAAGCTCGACACGCAGCTAATTTGGCACTTGGTCGACTTTGTTCTCGGTGATTCAGCATCTCGGGTACTCGATGGTCGGGTGACTTAGCATCCTGACTCGGTGCCCAAAAACTCATTTGAACTTGACAGTAGGTGACTTGGCATCCTGACTCAGACTCCACTTCCCACTCCGGCTTGGGAAGCTTCAGGCCACCAAACCTCGCAACACTCAGGAGCATTCAGCAAGTGGCGATCCACTTAGGTCGGTGGTGCTTGCACTAGAGAAACTTGGTATCCAAGCCTCTTGGACTTTGCATCGGTCAGTCCACTCGTTCAGCTAAAGCAATCAACGATTGAGCATTCCGTAGCACGAGTTCTAATTGACTTATGCATTCAACAACTCAACTTGTAATGCGACCCAACCAATCCAGGTTGACAGCCTGAGATATAAGTCATTTGACATATAAGTTGATTTGTTTTTCTATAATTTCAATTCAGATTATTACCTACAACTCCTGCAAGTCTTACAGAAGATTGTCTAACATATAGAAATTTAAAATTGTACTATAGAATTCAATTTTAGAAGCAAAATAAGTTTTAAATGGGATGTAACATAGAAAAGTGATTGGATCAGATGCAATAGCAAAGCCACATTATAACATACTCAAGCTTTATCCTGAGGGTTGACGACGACCGACAACGTTGAGAAGAAGGTTGTAGAGATGGGAGAACGAAAGAATATGATAAAGAAAAGAAAGCAACCCGGGGCCCTGAGATCAGCTCTGGATCTACCCAGGTAGATTAGCTGAGCTAGCTCCGCCCTTGACCAAATGATCAATAGAAGTATAAAAGTATCTAAAGAAGTAGTATATTGAATGTCTTACGAAGTCATTCAACATAATATTGAAAATGAAAAAGATATCTGATTAGTGGAGGGTAAGTAATTTAGTACCCTTATATACAAATAAATGAGATATACAAAATTTTATGAACTAAGTTAATAAACTAAGGAGATCATAAAGACCAAAAATGAATTGGGATTCATGTTTAAAAGGTTGACAATAAAAGTTATTTATCTTCTCAACAACTAATTGAAAAATATAGTAAAAAGAAGAAAGACTTACACTCGATATTTGTCAACCTAGAAAAAATTTATGATAGAGTCTCGAGGGAAATTACGTAAAGAATGTTTTAAAAGAAATGTGTAAACACAGAGTATGATGAAATAATTAAAGATGTGTATGAAGATGTAATGACAAGAGTGAAAATTTTAAGCGGATTAACCGAAATCATTCCTATAAAAGGGTTACATCAAGATCAACGTTAAGTCAATCTAGTTAAATTAATCATGGATGAATTTACTAGACACATCCAAAATATGTTTATCATTATTTATGTTATTTATAGGTGATATTATTTTAATAGATAAGTCCTAGGAAGAAGTAAATTCCAAATTCAAATTAGGAATTGAAATGTTTTAAGTTTAGTAGAGTAAAAATAGATTATATGAAATTTAAGCTTAGTAATTTTAGACATCGGAAAATAATTATTAAAATAGAAAATGATGAGTTATTTGAACAAACAACTTTAGGTATTTATAATTATTTTTGCAAAAAAATAGAGAGTTGAGAGAAAAGCCTTATATAGAATATAAACAAGATAATTGAAATAAGATCATAAAATATCTCTAAAAATAAAAAAAACCTATAAAACGATGATTAAACTTGCTATGTTATACGATATTGAATACTAAACAATGACTTGAGTACACAAGCAAAAGGTTAGAGTAACAAAGACGATGATATTAAGGTAGATGCACGGACATAAGAGAATGAATAAGATAAAAAATGAAAATATTAGAGAGAAAGTTAAGTTTGGGCTTATTAAAAAAAAAATTAAAAGACGCGTTTAAGATGATATCAACATATACTTAGATGAACAATGATAGTTCTAATTAGATGATATTCAACTATGACAAATACGTATATTAAATAAGAAAGAGGATGGTCATAAACAATTTGATTAGTGATGATAAAATAAGATAAAATTTATTTAAATATAGATAATAATATAAAACAGGTAGAGATAAAGTTTAATTGTTACTAAAATTGAAAAATATATATTTGCCATTCAATTTTTTTTAATAAACGGTTTTTACAGAATTTTAATAAAAAAATTAAAAATGTCTCGATTTTTTGAGAAAAAAAAAATTACAGAATTTTTGCATACTAGCTATTCTATTTTAAAATTTTTAATTAAAATTACTGCAATAAAGCTATATATTTTTAAAATAAAAATAAGATCGGGAAAAAATTAATAAAATATGCTTTCAAAATGAAATAATGGGCATTTGATTTATTTATTTGTGCTAATTTGCATTAAATTATGGAAAAAATCAAAAGTACTCATATGTTGAGAGTTAATGCACCACGCCTTGATTGATTGATTGATTGTAATATGCGGCATATAAATATCATTATAAATATAGAATAGAAAAATATCAAAAATACTAAGAAATAAATAAGTACATAAATAGGAAATAAATAAATACATAATAATATAAAATTCTCTAATCTGACCCCTAATAATGGTGTCTTAGAGATAATATCAATCTTGCTGCAAATAGTAAACAGTCGAGGTTGAGAAAGTGACTTGGTGAATGCATCGACCAACTGATTGATGGTAGAAATATAAGTAGCTCACAGTTCAGAAGACTTATCATATCATGAATAAAGTGATAGTCAATATCCAAATGTTTTATATAAAAGTAAAAAAGCAGGCTTAGTCAAAGATAGGTGGTACCCAAAATTATCGGTGAAGAGCACAACAAGTGTGATAACCGAAAGAAGTAGTTCTGTTAAAAGTGACTTAATTATTGAAGCTCCGATGTCATAGAGGATATAGCGCAATATCTGGCCTCAGTCAAGGAGCGTGTAACCGTGTGCTGCTTGGTAGATTTCCAGGAAACCATATTAGCACCTAGAAAAATATCAAATGCACCTGTAGAATATCGATCATCCGGATCTCCTGCCCAATCCATATCAGAAAAATCATGAAAAGTGAGAGGTGTATATGCAAGTTGACGAATGTCAAGATCTCTAGTACCATTGAGATACTGAAATAGACACTTCACAACACCCCAGTGTGTCTAAAAAGACATGCATAAACTATGAAAGTGTGTTGACCGCAAAGAAAATATTAGGACGAGTCATACAGAGATGTTGTAAATCACCCACCACCTGTTGGAACTTATTTGCATCAAAAGACGGAGACCCATCATGCAAAGTAAGATGAGAGCCTGCAGCAATATGAGTGGAAACTAGCCGGACAAAAGAAAATCATTCGAAGTTGTGTGAACCTCAACTCTGCAGAAGAAGGAAAGAGTCCCAAGATCCTAAGTTGCAAATTTGACATTAAGTTTGCATATTATGTCGTCAATGACAAAACCTTCACTACTTGTAATGATTAGATCATCTACGTATACAGGGAAATAAATACCAGTGTTATCCCAATGATAAACAAATAAAGAGGTATTAGCCTAGGAGGCGATAAAGTCACGAGAGACCAAGAAGGCGTGAAGCCCCAAATACCAAGCACACGTAGATTGCTTCGGGCCATAAATTGTCTTATGCAAACAACACACATGATCTGAAAATTCATCACTACGCATACTAAAAGATTGTGTCATATAAACCTCCTTTATAAGACGTTCATTGATAAACGCATTGTTGACATCAAGTTTGTGAAGACACCACTATCGATTCACAGCCAGACTAAGAACAATGCGAATGGTTACCGGATTAATAACATGGTTGAATATGTATCATGAAAGTCAATACCAGGACGCTGATGAAACCCTTGGTGACAAAGCGAGCCTTATATCAATCAATAGAGCTATTAGGATTGGCTTAATGTGAAACACTCACTTGTTACTCATAAGATTCTGGTCTGGTGAAGATGGGATAAGAGTCCAAATCTGATTATGGAAAAGAGCATCATACTTTCGTGCATGGCCTTTACCCAGTTCAGATCTTTGAGCATCTGCGTGATAGATGACAGTTCACTAGGCTGTGAAAGACTAGTATGAAGGATATACTTTAGGTTGGTTTTGTAAATGATATTTTTAGAGCGAATTTGCATGAGATGTTGGTTTAGGGAAGCGTAAGGGAAAGAGAGAGGGGAAAAGAGAGGTGATGAGTGTAAGTACCCCAGGTTGGTTTTGATGTGGCCAACTGATTTAAGTTAGATCCTGATATTTTTAATCCTGTGTCTAAGTGTACAGGAACTTAGAAGCGCAGGAAGTCGAGCGGAAGACACAACGGTCGAGAAGGATGGCACGAAAAGGGAGTGACAGGCTCGGTGCATCCGAGGGACGTAGAGCTCTGCAGAAGAGTACTTGTGGAGTGAGAAGGACGCGTGCGTGTCTGAGGGATGAGAAGCCGAGAGGAAGGATGCTCGAGGGGCGAAAGGCCGGAGTCGAGTTCGGGTGAGCCTAACTCCGATTTGCTAGAAATCACCCAAGAAGACCGGAAGTCACGCTGGAGAGTGGTCAGCGGTTGCTGACCAAACCCACTTTGGGCGCCCGTAAGTATACGACGCTTGGGCTCTCAAGCGCCCGAGCACTCGGGCACCCTTGTGCATATAGGCACCCGAGAGGTTGTTTTTAGCCGTTTACGAACGTTGGTCTTTGGATAGTTATCAGGTCACGTGTCAGGCGCCCAAGAGCACTCGGACACCCTATAAGTGCCACGTCAGCAAACAGATAAGTCTGACCGGGGCTATAAATAGACCCCTAGAACTTAGTTTCAATCATTCATTCAATTGAAGCATTCAAACGAATTTAGTGTAATTTTTCTTTCTTTTCTGAGCTTTCCACATGTAAGAGGCTTCTCCGCCTGAAAGAGTTTTATTCAGGAGAATCAAGCTATATTCTACCTTGGATTAGCAACCTCCCCGATTGTAAACCAAGTAAAATTCTGACTATCTCTTTCCTTTAAGTTTGCTATATTTTTTATGCTATTTATTATTTGCATTAACTAACAAACATCTTTGTTTAAAGATAAACAAAAGATTTGAGTTTTTATTTTCAGGGGCAATTCACCCCCCTCTTGCCGACCTTCGATCATCGTCAATTGGTATCAGAGCAAAGACGCTCCAGAAGGACTAACTGCCATCTAAAGCAACTTTCAAAATGGTCGGACCGGTCATCTCCCCACCAAAGTTCGAGAGAGAGTTTGCGTTTTGGAAACGCAAAATGGATGTATTTTTCAAAATAGACTTTAGTATTTTACTAACAATGAAATTTGGTTTTGAAGTACCTAGAGATATGAACGAAATGAACTTGAAGAACATCTCTGGATCGAAAAGCAACGCGATGAATTTACGGCAAACGGTAAAGCCGAGTTTCATCTTCTAAGTGTACTACCAGCCGAGGAAATCGAACAAATCGGAATATACAATCCGCTAAAGACCTCTAGAATAAAATGTTGGAACTCCATAAAGAATCGAAGGAAGTACAATCTGACTCCTCAATAGACATCAACTCATCTTCAGAAGAATCTGATATCATGAAGGTTAACGGATTGGCACTAACGGCCGAGTACTTATCAGAAGACAGTGAAAGTTCGTCCGAGATGAACTTTGATGAAGGGGGAAAGACTTAGAAAGAAGCATCGATGAAGGGGGAGCTTCCGACTTTAAAAGGGATATGGTAAGTGAGGTATGTCTTCTGCCTCATGATCAGTTATATTTTAAAATTAAGAAAATGATGAAATCCCTGTGTTAATTAAAAATAAAAAATACAGATTTGAAGAAGAAATTAACTTCTGCTTTAGAAATATTTGATAAGTTAAAATTTAAAAATGAAAATTTGAGGGTTCAAATCGAAAAATTGAAAAACAATCATGCATGCTCAAATTGTCTTCAAAATTCAAAAACTTAAATATTTTGAAAAACTTAATTAGTATTTAAATATCACAAGGGTCAAATTTTAAAAATTCCTAAGACTTATATTCCATCAAGATTTTTGATTAATTTTGTTGGCAAAAATTTGTATTAGATCCCAAAATTAGTATTGAATTATTAGATATTATTTAACATTCATTGGTTGTAATTTTGTTAAAATCTTTTTAAGATAACTATTTACAGAAAAATTAGTTTAATTTTTTTATAGAGTATGCTTTGTTCTATCTATAGAAATTTTTTCAAATTTTTTAAATAAACGAATTTATTATGATTTTTGTTCAAAATTATGATCTTAAATTTTAAAAGTACTTAAAACATTAATTTCATCAAATCCATTTTTTTAGGATTTGTAGATTATCTTCTATGCTTTGAGAAAAATTTTCAAATTTATTTGATATCGAAATCTCAATTTAAATTACTTTTCTGAATTGTCAACATTGAATTCAAAATTTAAAAAAAAATGAATTTTCTGGAAACTTATTACCGTGTTAAAAATCTTTTCATAAATTTTGAAAGAAATTTTGGATTATCTTTAAATTTTTGTAAATTTCCTTAACATTTTAAGTTTTGATGTGATTAAAGGGGAGAAGTTGTATTAAGTTAAGGGGTAGTCTTTAATTTCAATTTTTTTAGTGCTTACACTGTTATATATTTATTCATATTTTGTTTATGTTTGTATACCCTAACTTAACTCGGGTTGATGCACATCAAAAAGGGGGAGATTGTAAGTACTCCAGGTTGGTTTTGATGTGGTCAACCGATTTAAGTTAGGTCCTGGTGCTTTTAATTCTTGTGTCTAAGTATACATGAACTTAGGAGCGTAGGAAGTCGAGCGAAAGACGCAGCGATCGAGAATGATGACACGGAAAGGGAGCCGACAGGCTCGGTGCATCTGAGGGACGTGGAGCTCTACGGAAGAGTACGCCAGTGGAACGAGAAGGGCGCGTGCGGCGTCTGAGGGACGAGAAGCTGAGAGGAAGGACGATTGAGGGGCGAAAGGCCGGAGTCGGGTTCGGGTGAGCCTAACTCCGATTAGCCAGAAATTACCCAAGAAAGACCGAAAGTCACGCTGGAGAGACTCTCGGGTGCCCGTAAGCATACGGGTGCCTGGGCTCTCAAGCGCCCGAGCACTCGAGCGCCCCTGTGCATATAGGCGCCCGAGAGGCTTTTTTAGTTGTTTGCAAACATTGCTCTTTGGATAACTATTAGACCACGTGTCAGGCGCCCAAGAGCACTCGGGTGCCCTATAAGTGCCACGTTAGCAAATTGATAAGTCTGACCAGAGCTATAAATAGACCCCTAGAGCTCAGTTTCAATCAACTCATTCAATTTCAAGCATTAGCAAACGAATTTTATGTAGTTTTTCTTTCTTTTCCAAGCTTTCCACGTGTAAGAGACTTCTCCGCCCGAAGGAGTTTTATTCAGGAAAATCGAACCACATTCTGCCTTGGATTAGCAACCTCCCCGATTGCAAACCAAGTAAAATTTTGACTGTCTCTTTCCTTTAAGTTTGCTATATTTTTTATGTTATTTATTATTTGCATTAATAACAAACAACTTTGTTTAAAGGTAAATAAAATATTTGAGTTTTTATTTTCAGGGGCAATTCACCCCCTTTGCCCACCTTCGATTACCGTCAATGAGCTAGAAGGTCAGGAGCCACCAAGCAACGTGTGGATGGCTCGATAATAGGCGATGGCGATAGTAGTGGTGAAGAAGTTAGCTGCGGGCGCTACAACTAGTGGCAGGTTGCGACACTGGTGTTGGAGGGTCCCATGAGAGGATTGGTGTAGCAGAAAGCTCAAAATCAGTGTTTATTACTGTGGAACCCAGGGAGGAGGTGATAACAAATGGAAAAATATGCTCCACAAACTTAATATAATGAGATAAAAGACTGTTTTTTAGAGTGAGATCATAGCACAGGAAGACATTCTGAGTAAGAGAATAACCAAAAAAGTCATAGGAGGTTGACTTGGGATTAAACTTATGGTGGGAGTAGGGTACAACCACGGAAAGCACAACACTCGATGACACGAAGCATCGAAAGATTAGGGGTGGTTGTGAACAATTTTTCAAAAGAGGACACGTGGGAAAGACCTGTCTTAGGCATGCGGTTAATCAAATAGACTATTGCAGTAAAGGCAAAAGGCCAAAAAGTCACTGAATAGATGCTCTATGTAATAGAGTAAGACTAGTTTTGACTATATGACAGTGACGCTATTTAGAGTATCCATTGTTCAAAAATGTGTGGAAGGCTGGTAAGATGACTATACCATGAGCAATAAGAAAAGAGCGAAGAGCTAAGAATTTATCTCCATTGTCAGTAAGAGTATTTTGATAGTCATTAAGAATCGATTTTCAACAAGATATTTGAACGCAATAAAGGTAGAGTATACATCTGATTTTTTACATAAAGGATAAAGCCATATATATATTCTAAAATGTTCAACAAAGATAACATAGTATTTTAGCCCATCAAAAGATGATATAGGAGATGTTCAGACATCAAAAAAGACAATATGCAAAGGAGCACATGACGAAATACTAGATTTATGAAAATGTAATTTATAGCTTTTATTGCTATTGCACGAAGTGCAAGAAAAATTAGACAAGATATTCGTAGGAAACGAAAGACCCAAGGAAGACAAAAATTATCTTAAAACACCTAATGACGGATGGCCTAAACAACTATGTTATAAGAACACAAACGATGAGATAGATATAGAAAGGGCAAAAGTAGACGATAGCTTAGATGCAGATTTCGTCCAGTAATAGACACCATCTCTACGAATCCCGTTGACCAGTGTTGCTCCCATACAATGATCCAACACTTGAAAATAGAAGTCAAAGAAACGAAATATAATAGGATTAACAACACAAAGCGCAATGACAGAAATCAAGTTTTTTGACTAGTTGACACATATAAAATATTGGAGAAAACTAAAGGCAAAGATGGAGTAGAGAAAGAGAAAGAACTAGTACGAATAATAAGTAGTCCAGAACCATCACCAATAATGGCGTTATTATTCTCAGAGTAGGGCTCATGCAATGAAAGAATATTGAGATTAATAGTAACATGATGAGAGGCGCCAGAGTCAACCATCGATTCCTAAGGATCAAGGAAAGTGTAGAATGAACATCAGTATGAGCAAACAATGCATTGTACGCAGGACATGGAGCATGCGACAGAGCTGGCGAAAGCAAGGCTAACATCAAGATAGTCATATAACTGTAATGACGAACAGAGTGACTTGTAATACCACAAATCTAACAACACCTAAGATAGCGATTGGGACTGGACATGGTTTGCTGCGCAGGTGGGCGCGCATACATTACTAGGGTAGGCGGGCATCGCTGATAAGATATCGTCGAAAACTGCCACGCCTATGTGGGAGGCGACTGACAAGTGTTGGCATCGACGACCATTATGGGCGGCGGCTACGACAATGCGCGGCTAGGGTTTGTAGAGAAGAAAGAATATACCATTAAGCTTAGCACTCTAATATCATGTTGAAAGTTTAATGCACCATATTTTTATTAATAATAATATGCGGTATATAAATATCATTGTAAGTGTAAAATAAGAAAACACCTAAAATATTAAAAAATAAATAAATACATAAATAAGAAATAAATAAATGCATAATAGAAAAACATATAAGTACATAAATAAGGTAATATTCTCTAATTGTATATTATTTTTAAAATCAAGATGATGTTGTATTTTAATTTTTTATTGAAAGAATACTCTATTTCATATATGATTAACTAACTATTCTTTACTATACTATTCCCATTATAATCTCTCATATATATTTTTCACTTTAATTCTGAATCGGAAACGTATTGTAAGAGTTATATTATAATCTCTCATATATATTTTTCACTTTAATTTTGAATCGAAAACGTATTGTAAGAGTTATGAAATCGTAAGTGATATAATATGAATATTATATAAGTTTTGAGAGACTATGAGTAATGATACCTAATATGAATTTGTAATATGAAACTCAACACGAATGACGTGACATTTTTTATACACACATTCGATTGCTACTTGGACAAATTCATGTTACATATCATTTTTCTATTATATTTGTGATAGTGGTAGTAATTATAAAACTATAATTATTGTCATTATAAACTATAATAATTATAGTTATAATAATTATGAAATTATAGCTATTCTAATGTGCGCATGATAGATTTAGGATGTAAGTGATAGATATAGCTCAGATGATAATAAAATCATATGGGAGATAATTACTTGATTTTATATTGAATGGGATAATTTTTTAATAACAATTTAAAATGGGATGTCTTTTGATAATTTAGAAAATATAGACCTTAAAATGGGATGTCTTTTTTTACATTGGACCTTAAATTATTGCGTTGTCATCAGTGTCACAGAGACTTAAAATAGACGTGAGAGCCAATCATCCGATACTTGACTTCCCGCACGGCGAGAAAAAGAAGTAATAAATGCATTTTCTCTGTTATATTTTATTGACATTGTTTATTTTAAAGCGATCGTATTCCTCCTATCTCAAGCCACCTTCTTTCGATCCGCTGCATCGCCCTCTTTCCTCCCTTCCGCCGCCGATCCGTCGTCTATGGACTTCTCCTCGCTCTCTGTCAGTAAAGAGCAGGCGAAGATCTACCGGGACTGGTTCTCGTTCGCCGATTCAGGTCTCGCTTCTTTACCCTTCCTCCTTGTTCAGTTTGAGGCGATCTCTGCCTGGTTTTTGAGGATCTTCTCGCCATTGTGACAGATGGAGACGGCCGGATCACGGGTAACGATGCCATTAAGTTCTTCGCCATGTCCAACTTGTCTCGCCCTGACCTTAAGCAGGTGAATTCGGTCCTTTCGACGACTTGTGCGTTTTTTTTTCTCTCTAGGACGTCCAGTTTAACGATTGTTGAATGAGAAGATTGAGCCCCTGGTGACTTTCCTACTTTAATGCAGTTGTTTATTGTTTGGTTTGATAGTTGGCTTCCTGTCGAAGTTTAGGTAGGATTTAATAGGAGACAAGGAGAATCGCTTAAGCACATCGAGTCAATTAAAGATATTCATGATTCTGTGGTTATTAAAGGGACAAGAATAGGCGAGATTTCCATTTTATTGTGCCTGAAAGAATGTGGAGGTCAGGTATTAAGGTTGCTAGATGCTGACAAGTTACTGAAAAAATCATAGCCGTCTCAATTTAAAGTTATGGAAGATAGGAAACTAAATTTCAGTATTTTGTTCCTGTCGTGATGGAGTTTGATAGTATTTGTGATCTCAACTCATCTAAATCTCATCACTTGAAGGTTTGCTAATTAGGATAATGGTGCTACTCTTTTATGATCACGTTGTTTGATTATTTAACTATTTTATAATTCATTTATTTGTACTTGCTAGTTATTTTCAGTTTCTAAATATGGACAGCTTTGATACAATAACACGAGCAATATTCTTTTTTTCAAACCTGTGAAGATATAATCAGCAATCAATGTTCCTACCGAACTTGTAATGAAGGTATGGGCAATTGCGGATGCTAAGCGCCAAGGTTATTTGGGATTTACAGAGTTCATTACAGCCATGCAGGTTTCTTGCGACATCTTTTTTTTCCCCCTTCCTTCAATATTGTTGATGTTGATAAGAACGCATAATTCTGTAAATTGCTGTCTTATTTTTTTATTTTATTAGCTTGTGTCTTTAGCACAAGCAGGAAGCGAAATCACTCAAGATGCACTTGCTCATGCAGGTAAACTGTGGATTTTTAAATACAGCTGAAATTTGAATTAATAAGAATAATATTAAACTATATTCCCTCCTTTTGTAGATTTGGAAAAATTGAATCCTCCAGTGATGGAAGGTTTGGATGTTTTGGTCACTGTAAGTCATGCCAAGGTTTTCTGAACTACTAAATTTAGTAGTCTGTAGCTATTCTAACTCTCTCTTATTTGATAGAGAAATAAACAATCACAAAAGAGAGTTGATTCTGAGCTAGATGGTATAAAAATTCTTATGTATTCCAAATTTTCTACTCAAGTATTTCCCATCTTGGGTAAGAACTTATTGTTAATCTTTCTTAGTGAACTCTGAGCCACAAAGTCCTTCATCAACATTCCAATGGTTTAGTTCGAAATCAGCAAAGAAGGTACTTCTTCCCTCTGTTTGCTTCTGTTCATGCTAATTCTTCAATCACTGTGGCAGTAGTTTGATTGCTAAGAGCTAAATTCATTGAACTTAGTTACATGAACTTTACAAAATATGCTATTCAAATTCTCTATGTTATAGTTGAGATCTTCATTCACAAGGTTACATGTATATGTGATTACAAAATCAATGTAAATGTTGATCTACATTTGTTACCAAATCAATGCAAGCACAATTGGAGCAGGATAATATATAGAAAGCTGAGTAATAGTACATGGTAGTGTACATTCTAGAAGTAGATAATTACATGAGTCAGGGCTTATAACTGCTTGAACCAGACATAGGAACCAGGCTTTAGACACAGGATTTTGCATGTCAGTTTACTCAGAAACTGAGAAAGTGTAGTTTTCGGAATCAATCAATCCTGATATGGATTAGATGATCATTCTTAAATTAAGCAATATTACTAGAAAGTAATATAAAAATCAGATGGAATTGGCTAACATGGATTGAGTAAGTAATCAGAATTAGTCATGCCAACTAATCTTAACATGATTTCGTTGATTCTGGTGAGGTCAAATAAAGGGACAACAAAAGGAGTAGAAAAGGATTCTGGTGAGTTTCTGTAGTCATGGTACTCTTTTCCCGCAGCTCAACTTTTGAATGAAGGAAGAACCACTTGTTCAAGTTTATTCTCATATTAATATCAAAAAGGGTATGGAGGAAAATTGATGCTTATTAGGTGGTCCAAGCAAGGCATTCTCTATGTGGAAATATATCCCAAATCCCCAATTGATATATGTAGTTTCTTGGCCAAATTGGTTGATCAGCAGAAATAAGTCTCTGATAAGAGTTAGTTTGAGGTTGAGATCTACATACCTGAATGTTTTGTTATCTTAGGTGGTTCATGTGTTGACATGGAAATACCTTGCTAATCTTCAAGGTTAATTCATAAATGACTTCTAATCAGCAATTTAATATCTGACTTTAAACAATTCTACTGTACTAGATATTCTACTATTTGAAACTATGTACCTCAGTCATTAAAAGAAAACGAGTGTTGTGTGTTGGATTTATATAAAAATTGAACGTGATAGCCAATAAATTGCTCGCAGAAGTGTTTTAGTGGAATCATTTGGTTTTAATTCAAACTCGAATATTATTGAATTTGTGCTGTTTCTTTTTTACTGATTGTCACCTCTCTCGCTCAGTAGATCTCACTCTGTCATCTTTAGCATTTAATAGTTATGAATAATTGCCCTCTTTCACCCTCTTAGTTATGCAATATGCCAATATTGTATATTCCTTTTGCTGCTAAGTGAACATATGACAATGCTTTGTTTATGACAGATACCATTGAGCTCAGTTACTTCAATTGTTGATGGTTTGAAGAGATTATATATTCAAAAGCTGAAGCCTTTGGAAGTTACCTACAAATTCAATGATTTTGCTTCACCCCTGTTGGTGTGTTTGAACTCAGCCATTCTCCATGAGCCTATTTTGATTTTGATTAGTTACTCAATGTATTTTCTGCCTAATTTCTGTTGTACTCTAGTGGCCTTTACTTAATTTGCTTTTGCAGACAAATAGTGATTTTGATGCTAAGCCTATGGTTATGCTACTTGGTCAATATTCAACTGGAAAAACAACATTTATTAAACATTTACTAAGATCTAGCTATCCAGGTTCTTGCTTATTATTCTTTTTTGTATGCTTATATTCCTTTCTATTATCCAACTATAAATTTTTAAATGTTATCATCCTCCATCTTCCATCCTCCATCCTCCATACAGGTGCTCATATTGGACCAGAGCCTACAACCGATCGGTTTGTTGTTGTTATGGTATGTGTAAAACTTTTGGTTATTATGATGTTTGTCTATTATATATTTGGTACATTTTTTCAAGTAAGATGGTCATTCTAATTTCTTGCAGTTGCTACTTTGTAGGGAACAAAATCCCCTATCATAGAATAGATTGTAGTTTCTATTGTTTAGAGTAACTAGACAACCAATATAAGGTTTTGACAATGTCTTCTATCATTTACAATGTTAATGTCACGCCCCCAGAGGTATATGCTTCCTCGAAATTCGGGCAGCATCTCCCCTGTACGGCGGACAATATGGGGCAAAAATACATACTATCTCACATATATAGCTTAGCCACATGCGGCTAGCATCACAATAATATATAAAAGACACACAACCACGCAGTTTAAAATAATTTAATGGGTGGCTCAGCCACCTTAGGCATAAAAGAAAACACAACCTAATAAGAAACTCCACAACGAATAAACCCGACCAATAAGACATGACTACAATTTTTATTTTATCAAGACCTTAACAGAAATAATATAAAATGCGGAAAACAAGGAAACTACGGAGAACTAACTCTGAAACAACTCCAAACCAAAATCACCCGAACAAATCTGTATCAAGGTCCTGTATCAAAGGACTTATTAGCTATTTATTAAATTAATAACATAGCTAACTTAACTACTAAGAGTAATTAGAATCTAATCTTAATTCAACATCCGTTTAATTATATCTAAACAACTCTAATTCACTGTTTAGAATTAATTCCACTTCTTTTCATCAGCTAACCCGTTACACAACAAAACTCATGACCAGGGACATCCAATGATCCAAAATCCAAATACCAACAAGACAGAGTAAACCTACAGCAAGGTATCAAAATCCTAGTGAAGTTCATGATCGCACACCAAATTCAGCATAGGACACAGATCACAATATCATTAAAACCATTCTAAAATCTGTAACCCAAACAAGGAGGAGTGGACTCACAAATAGATCTACTCAAACCAACACCAATCTCTGTAAAGAACAAAACCGAAGAGTTCGATTCAGAACTAATCAGAAAATGGAAACTAACTCCACCTTTACAAGCCAAATTTGAAACCCAAAACCAAGATCCAATTCAAGATCACTATGAGTCAAAGATTACCTTAATCACGCGACAATCCACTCCTAGTTCCAGATCGAAGCTAGCAACTCCTCCATCCCAAGCCCTAGATCACTGGAAGCACGCCCAAGACACGAACAGAGGTCAAACAAGATCACAACCTCCATTTAGAACAAGTAGCGAATTCAAAAGAAACCTAGGGCTTACCTCAAGACAAACTAAACTCCGCGAGACTTGCTATGCCCAAATCGCCTCACCTCACGCCTCCATGCCTGGCACGCACGATCGCGATCCATTGCAAGAAATCGATCGTCGGAACCCTTTTTCTCGCAAGGAAAGCAAGGAAGAAGGGAAGGACGGCATCGGCGTCGAGGAGGAGCGACGACATCGACGTCGCTGAGGCGGAACCGTCGCGTGCGACGTCGGGGAGGAGTCGGGAAACGGCGCAGAGGGAAAAAGGGAGTTCGGGTGAATGAGGGGAAGTTAGGGCACGGCTGAGTTTTATAACTGTTTTTGGACATTTTGCAAATAAACCCACCAAGTTTCGAAAATTACAACTAAGCCCTTTAAAATTTACAACTAAGCCCTTTAAAATTTTGGTTTTCAACATTCTCCCCCACTAATAAAAATTTGGTCCCCAAATTTAGCTAATGAACCACAATAATTACTAGTCAACCCAACATGTACTAGTCAACGGAAACAGGTATCAACACCCCAAGTATAATATAAATACTGATTGTAACCCAGAATGCAACTCAACCATAGGCACCTCAAGTAAACAGATGAGGGTAGCGAGCTCTGATCGTATTCTCGAGCTCCCAAGTAACCTCCTCATCAGAGTAGTACTGTCAACCAACCTTATCCCTGATTGCGCGTCAAATGCATTATCTATCATATTGGGAAATATTCAACATCTCTCTAACGCTAGCTACCCAGTTACAAGCGGTGACCTACGCGTAGATACCCTATAGCTCTTTAATATCTCGGAAAATCGATTCATCGACCTGCTGTGACTTCTCTTTGGTGAGCGTGTAAACCGACTCCATCTCTGAAATTGATGGCCGAATCATCTGAATTGCTACTAGCCGCATAGTCTGAGATGCTGGAGCTCCCACCGTCTGCTGAGTCTGACACCTTGTAGCTTCGTCCATTTGCTGAGGCTAATAAATTGAAGACTAATATGCTGGGCACAGCTGATCTACACATAACTAATAACTAAAATAAATCTTAATCATACCATCTACTCAATACGATGATCAACTTTCATATATGGACAGTGATCACACCTCTTTCATTGATGATAATTCATCATGTGCCATGGCCTCACTTGGCATAGAGGCCAATGCAAGGATTTGACCCCTAGACCTCTTAGTTGTAAAACTAAAGCACTAATCATCTGCCCTACAACACTTTCTTTTTATTAGCCACTGAGGGAAAAAGGGAGTTCGGGTGAATGAGGGGAAGTTAGGGCACGACTGAGTTTTATAACTGTTTTTGGATATTTTGCAAATAAACCCACCAAGTTTTGAAAATTACAACTAAGCCCTTTAAAATTTACAACTAAGCCCTTTAAAATTTTGGTTTTCAACAGTTAAAATTGATGTTTGGATTGAAATTGGACCAAAAATACGACAGGACAGACTAAATCTAGGTTGTCAAGTCCATAATTAGTGTCCGTATGTTTTGTGCCACAGTACGATTCGTACTGGTCCTACAAATTGTCAAGATTGGTAATGAAGCATTGTTCTAAGGCTATGTTTAGTTAGGGATAATGTAATCAAGTTTGTAATATAATTGGGCTTGGAATGTAATCCAGATTACATACCGTTGAGCTTGTAATCCATATTATAAAACTTTAGTAACTTTTTGTAACTCAGATTACATTATATTACATTATAGTTTTAAAATTGTACTGAACAAAGTAATCAATTTTGTAATGTAATCTTGATTACATTACAAGACATATTATCTCTTACCAAACATAGCCTAAATGTTGGGTTGTATTTATATATCTCGTTCATAAATTTTATGGTATTATTTTCATATATTCCATGTCAAATTTGAGCTATTAAAGTTGATACTTGGATCACTATACAGTGACGAAATCACAAATATTATGGTACAACTACTATACAGTCACATGAAGGACATGAAATCACAATATACAATTACACACCTTTAACACATGCAAGATGGTAATCATATAATTGTGCCTTGATGAAATTGTTTGCTGTCTAAGTCTGGTTGTTTGTTTTTACATTATCTGTTGGTGACAGATGTTTTGTTTTATCCTAAATTGAAATGGGAAAACCTATTTATTTAAGAAAATTTGGAGATATATTTTTCCTTCTGTTAGGATCATCATCAACATCACAACAACTAATGTCACTGTTTCATGCCACTGGATGAAGATCTTTAAGTTTCTATTTCTTTTGTTGATTCTATTGCTGCTGCATCATGCAATATTGCCTTGAAGTGGTTTTTTTTTTTAAATTTCTTATAAGTGCTGAGGAAATCTCTTAAAAGTTTTTACCAGTTACCCTTGTGCAGTCAGGATCTGATGAAAGAACTATTCCTGGGAATACTATAGCGGTTCAAGCTGATATGCCTTTCAGTGGACTTACCACATTTGGAACTGCTTTTTTGTCAAAGTTTGAGTGTTCACAAATGCCAAATTCGGTATGATCTTATCTTAGCTCTTGGAAGGGCGGGAATATAATCTAGAAGCTAACTGCTATGAATTTCTTAAGCTACTGGAACACATCACATTTGTTGACACCCCCGGGGTACTTTCTGGAGAAAAACAACGAACTCAACGTAGTTATGACTTCACCGGCGTTACATCATGGTTTGCTGCAAAATGTGATCTTATTCTCCTTCTATTTGACCCCCATAAGCTTGACATCAGTGATGAGTTCAAACGTGTTATTGGCTCTTTGCGTGGTCATGATGACAAGATACGTGTGGTTCTCAATAAAGCTGACCAGGTTGACACACAGCAGGTGAACAAGTTCCAATTAAATTCCTCATCTTTTGACAGGAGATTATGTACCTAGGAGTGATTATAAGATCTCTTGCTTCTGAACTTTCTATAACGAAGTGCATTTTTTAATATGGTTTTTGATATGCAGCTTATGAGAGTCTATGGTGCATTGATGTGGTCGCTTGGAAAGGTTCTGAATACTCCTGAAGTAATGCGTGTGTATATTGGGTATGTTCTCAATGCAAAACTATTCATTATTTCCATGGTATCCAAGAACTTCTGTTGTTTTTTCCCAGAAATCATTTCTGGTTTTTTTGTTTTTTTTTCAGATTACTAATATTATGTCCTAGAATTACTTATGTCCTTGATTTTTATTGGACTGCAATCACACGCATTGCAATGTTATAGTTCAAAACTATTCTAATTTTAATTTACAGTTCATTCAATGACAAACCGGTGAATGAAGCAGCTGTTGGTCCACTTGGAAAGGAACTTTTTGAGAGAGAACAAGATGACCTCCTGTCTGACTTGAAAGATGTTCCTAAAAAGGCTTGTGATCGTAGGGTAATCTAGTTGATTTGTGACCTCTTTCAAACTACCTTTTTTTTGAATTGTTTCTAATTTAGTTTTCCTTCATGGATTGCAGATTAATGAATTTGTAAAAAGGGCTAGAGCAGCTAAAATTCATTCCTATATCATTAGCCATCTCAGAAATGAGATGCCGGCTATGATCGGTAAGGCAAAGGCTCAACAAAGACTAATTGACGACCTGGAGGATGAGTTTAGAAAGGTAATGTTCCTTTCCTTTTGTAGTACTGAAAAAACATTATCCAATAAATCTTGATTGTTTGTACGAATTTGTCTACCTAGACACGTTTCATTGATTGCCCCTACTCGGGCAATCATTGCTAGTTAGGTTTATGTCATATATATTAAAGGACTCCTTGCTTTTCATTGAATGAAATAAGTAATACCTTTGGAAGTGTATGTCACATAAAATGTATATGCATACTAAAATGATAAATGCCTGAAAGCATATTTGATAAAATGAGATGAAGTACAAATATGCTTTCAGTCATTTCTCATTTCAGTATATGGAGCCTTGCGCAATGGTAAACTTCCTATCATGTGACCTTATAATAGTTCGAGTCTCGGAATCAGCCTTTTGCAATCCAGGATAAGACTACGTATAATAGATCCAATGTGATTCGACATTGGCATGAGCTTTGTACACCAGACTGCCTTTTTAGATGAAATATAAGAATTTGCTCGTACATCAATAATTAAAAAGTTTTTGGTTGCTCATCTTCTGAGTTTAGACACAGGATATCATATTAGAATCCATTATTGACTTATGATTGTTCATGGTTTTACTCTTAAAAAATGAATTAGTTTTCATTTCCTGTTAAAGAAATTGGATCCAAAACATGTGGATATACTAAAGCAATTCATTAATCGATATTTCTTGTGTTGATTCTCACTATTTCCAACTCCTTATTCTTTATCTTTTTCTTTCTTTTTCCACATGTATATTCCAAGCTTGAAAGGTTGACTTATCTATTTACCTAACACTAACAATGCTTATATTCTTGGTCAACGTCATTGGATATGTATAAACACCAAGTAGTGCAACAATTTTTGTTATTTTTTTTTATTCCTCATCATCATGCAGCAGTCAGTACACTGTTTTCATATTGTTATTCAATTGAGTATCTGCAACAAACCAACCGAGCAATTCTCTTTTCCCCTTAATGTATGTCAGTTTTCATCTGTCTACACACTGAAATCTTTCTTCAATAGGTTCAAAGGGAATATCATCTTCCAGCTGGGGATTTCCCCAATTTGGAGTATTTCAGAGAGATTTTGAATGGTTTTAGTATCGATAAGTTCGAGAAGCTGAAACCAAAAATGATACAAGCTGTTGATGATATGCTAGGGTACGATATTCCAGAACTACTAAAAACCTTCAGAAATCCATATGAGAGATGACTGCTCTCCTTGAGAAAGTTCTCCCCTGTACCATAAATTCTAGGAGGATAATGAGCAACAAGAGCCTGATGCGGCATGAGTTATTGAGTTCTACTCAGAAAGCACTGATATGAGATGTATGAATTGGGATGTATTGCCGCCCAATGAACTATGGATGATCAAGCATGTTATTCGACGTTTATGTTCTGTTCGACAAGGTGTTCTTCGTGTCACCTCGTGCAACTTATTCTGTTTGATATATGCAGCGTATTCTGCTCCTCATTGGTTTGCTTTAAGGCAAGTGAAAAGGACACGCATAATCTATTTATAAGCTTTGGAAAGATGCTTTGGCAATACTATGGTGCCAAGTGCCAATTTTGTTGATGGACACGTGTAATAATTATCTTTCAGAAAAATTTATTATTACACTTTCTAAATTTTAAAACTAAGGTTGATTATGCCCCAAATTATTATTATTTTTTTAATTTATTTTAAACCCCAAAAGTCAAATCTCTTTGCAACTCCAATAATCGCAATCCGATTAGCGAAGACTGAGTCGTTGATTACTGCAAACAGAATTGCAGTGCCATACATCCCTGGTCACATCTCAGTAAATTCATTATCCTGATCCCCGTATCCGCCATTTCATTGGCGTCAAAGTATTCCTCCAAGGCCTCGAAATTCTCTGACAAAATGGACAGTACTATCGGTGACAATATAAAAAATAATTGATACTAAATTAATTAAAAACGACATAAATATCAAATGCAATATAAAAATCTCTAGACGCACAAAAATATATATATATACACACGAAATTGTTATTATGCACGACAAAAATACGCGCCCCTTGCGTGACAGTTATGTTGATGGAATATTTTTTTTGCTAAAATTAAAATTTTCTCACAAAATTAATAATTTCTTACAAAAAAAACTCCTTCCTCTTCGCCTCTCTCTCGTCCTCTCTCGTTGCGACGGGTCGAGTGTGGCTGGAGGCGGGCCCGAGGCAAGTGTCTGGTGGGTGCGAGGTTGGTTTGGGGCTGCGACAGGTGGCGACCGAGCTATGATGAGTCGGCGATGGCAAGAGGCGGGCGACGGGCGCCGACAAGTTCACCAATTCCTCTAGGTTATATTTTTGTTCGGAGGTCGACCGGCTGGAGGCGAGCGTGGTGGTCGGGCGGCCGACATGCGAATGGCAGCGACAGGCGACGTTGAGCGCGAGTGCGGCGAGCTTTTATTTTTCGGAGAAGTTCTGAAAAAAAAATGGACGTGCACAGGCGCGTTCCACACGGCGCGCGTGATATAATATATATATATATATATATATATATATATATATATATGAGATCAAATTAAACTATACAAGATAATATTTATACCATTATAAACTAAACCTCAACGATTCGATGAGGGAAAACAAACAGTAACAGTGAAATATGATCCTGTCGCGAAGCGATATGGACTTCCAAGAGCACGTGGTCTCACAAGAATCACAAACCACCGGTGATGGCTCCGATCTACAAGCAATGACCGTTAGAACCCGCCCGAAAAAGTCCCCGGCAAGACACTCTGACGGTCAAGTCAGTCCCCGGTAGTAGAAGAGTAGCAAAGGCAATAGAACAGTAGCAAAAATACAATTGTGCATACCTAGGGGATGTGGAGTGGAGAGGCTTATATACCCGGGGGAGCCGACAACTTCTGCCCAATCTGCCACCTTTTGTCGCGTAGCGAAGACAGGGTAAGGTTTACCTAGAAGTGGCAGGGTAATGTGCCTCATACCGGAATAAGGAAATGAGCGTTGTCAACTTATGGGCGAGCGCCGTTAGTCACCGCTCGGCCTGACACCAACGTATGTGGTCGCAGTACGGGGGGACTGTTGATGCAGTCTGACCCTGATTGTTGTTTTGGTGTTAACATCGATTTTAGTTTAGGTTGATGATTATGATTATGGTTAAGTCCTAATCGGGGATTAGGCACGGAGTGATTGGAAAATCCTAGCTTGGAGGGCTAGGTGGTGAAAAGTCCTAACCTGGAGGGTTAGGTGTGACAAATCCTAGCTTAGAGGGCTAGGTGTTGAAAAGTCCTAATTCGGAAGGGTTGGGTGAAAAGTCCTAGCTTGGAGGGCTAGGTGAAAAGTCCTAACTTGGAGGGTTAGGTGAAAAGTCCCAACATGGAGGGTTAGGTGAAAAATCCTAGCTTGGAGGGCTAGGTGTGGAAAAGTCCTAACTCGGAAGGTTGGGTGAAAAGTCCTAGCTTGGAGGGCTAGGTGAAAAGTCCTAACTTGGAGGGTTAGGTGAAAAGTCCCAACTGGAGGGTTAGGTGAAAAATCCTGGCTTGGAGGGTCAGGTCCTAGCTTGGAGGGCTAGGTTGGAGCCCCTGGATCGGTCTAGTGATCGATCAGGGAGGTTGGCACGGTACTCCTTCGTGGATCGGTCTGGTGACCGATCCAGCGATGACTGACCGATCTAGTGACCGATCAGGGAGTATGTGTTTCACTCACTGCACAGCTCCTGATCGGTCTGGTGACCGATCAGGGAGCTCACAAGTGGGTTGAGTTCCCCTGCTGATCTGCTCCTGATTGGTCCAGTGACCGATCAGGGAGTATCCAGTAGGTTTTTGGCAAACCTACTGATCGGCTCCTGATCGGTCTGGTGACCGATCAGGGAGAAACTGTGATCGATCAAGCTGAACGATCAACTGTCGCGAGGTTTCTCAACTTGATCGATCAGGCTGGAGCCTGATCGGTCTGGGAGCAGCCTGATCGGTCTGGTGACCGATCAGCCAGTGGATTCCGAGCGGGATTGTGGCAAGCTGATTGCAAGATCGGTTTGGTGACCGATCTGGTGACTGGTCAGGGTGACCGATCATACGAGCTTGCGATTCCAAGTTTCTCACTGCGGACCGATCAGGCTGGAGCCTGATCGGTCTGGGATAGCTCTGATCGGTCCGGTGACCGATCACTTTGATATGCTAACAGGTGACAGGGATGGATTCAAACACTTAAGGGAGAGTCAAAGGAGGCCTTTCCTTGGAGCAGGTTTGTCCATTTGCCATCTCAGGTTGCAACGGGCGCTGGCGCTGGCTGGAGTTGCTGACTGGGGCTAGGCTGAAGGAAGCTCAGGGAGTCCAGGAAAGCTCAGCAGGCTGGTGGTTGCAGGTGAGCAGCTGGAGGCTGCAGGGAGATTGTGTCACCTGACGTTTAGTGGAGAAACAAAAGGAGCATAGCGGAAAAGAGCAGAGTAGAGTTCTGTGAAGAGACTTCTGGCTTGAGTTCTTGCTGCGCGATCGTTTTTCTCCACATTGTGCTTGTGCGATTACTTCCATCATCTTGAGCAAGCAACTGTGATCTTAGAGGCAACCATCGATTACTTGGGCACCTGAAAGAAGGAACAAGGAGCTTGAGTTCATCAGCGAGAAGACACGGAGAAGGGTGTTCTTGCGTGAGATCTGCGCTGGGTGGAGCTTGGGAGAAGCTTGCTTGTGTTCTTGTCTGTTCTAAGTGTTGAGTAAGATCTTTCTTGTGTTTCATTGTGCTTAAGACTATATCTCTGTTGAAACGCTGTGGAGAGGTTACTCCACCGAGAAGGAGGTTGATTTTATCCTGTGTTCACCGAGGCTTGATCTGCCGACGATCAAGGGATCGCCCACCTTAAGGGCATGCCAAGGAGTAGGGGCAAGTTATCCCCGAACCTTGTAAATCTCTTGTTAGCGTTTTGCATTTGTGCTTAGCTAGGTTTTATTTCTGCACACTCTGTTTTCTTTAGCTTCCGCTGTGCTACTAATCTTTGAGTCATAGAAATTTCAAAAACACAAAGTTTCAGTGTCTGGCTACATTCACCCCCCCTCTCTAGCCATCCAAGGTCCAACAGGGACAGGGTATGGTAGGGAGATCATGGCGTCAACGAGATACTCGCGATTCGGGCCAGAATGGTACCTGACCTGCGCCACCCCGTACAGCTTCTGTGAGTCTTAAGGAGTGGTTGTTCTAATAAGTCACAACAAGAACCTTAGACAACATGGCTTCTCGAGTTAAGGAAGGCTTCCCGAGTGAAGGTATGCTTCCAGAGTCGATGTGTGCGTGGTTCGGGATGAACGTCCGAACTCAGCTGACTCAGGGATAGTTTGGTCAATGACCGAGTAATCTTCTAGCTCGGGGTGCTCCTGACTCGGGGATCTTATGATATGGTGGTACTCTGAGTGAGAACTTCTCTAGCTCGGGAGGACCTCTGGAGCGTGGGCTGCTATGCGTTCGGCTGGGCCCCGAGCCGAGAAGTGTGCGGGGGCATGCTCGCTTACGACTTGTATGAAGGTGAGAATTCGGACCATCGGTCGGGATGTGTGCCCAGGGAGCGTGGGCGCCACGCGTCCGACTGGGAACACCGAGCCGAGTGGTGTGCGCAGCTGGTCCGCTTATAACTTCAGGCTTCTTTGAGTTGAGACTCTCCTGACCCGGGAGTGTTAAAACTTAATGATGTTGTGAGTCGGGACTTTTCTGACTCGGGCTTCTCCTGACCCGACACTTCCCGACCCAAGGCTTCTTGGACTCGGGGGCCTTCGAGGCTTCTGACCCTCTTTGCCTTGGTCAGGGCCAATATTTCCTCGCGTTCGGAGGAAATGGGTCGATCCGCCTATATGACCCTATATTCGATGGGCTCCTGGGGCCCGCCAACCTATCTCCTCCTGACGGGTTGCCAGGCTACCGGGCCAGGCTACACCAAATCTGGTCCGGGATACTAAGCATCCCCCTTGAGTCTAGTCGTAGGAGGCACGCAGTCCGACTGACTGGACCACTGTTCCGGTAAAAGCCTGGCAGACTCGAATAACACGGCCTTGCGCATGATTTTTGTGGTCGACCCTGAGTCAGCGACTCACTTGACTGATAAACCTTCTCATTAAACGTCTCTTCGATCTCTCCACGTCGAATCATTCTCATATCTCCTCATTAACTGCCCATTAATTGCTGGGGGACACGTGTCCCCCCGTCATTTGTCTTTCGAGCCACGATGCACTTGCCGCCCATCCTTATGAATGTCCGACTCGCACGTGCGCTCTATGGCTTCGGGAGTCACCTCGAGTCTGATCGGACGATCCAAGCTCAATCCCTCCTCTCTTCCTGCATGTCATCAGACGACTAGCGTCGTACCCCGGACCTTATAAATAGGTCTTTTACCCCACTCTTTTTATCATCATGTTTTAACTTCGACGCCGTCCTGCTGCCGCTTCAAGCTTTGCTAGGGTTCCAGCAAGTCCCTTCTTTTCGACTTTCTTCTCCAGCGGCCTTTCCTTTTCCCGGTTAGTTTCTTTGCCCTTTTCTTTCCACATGGATTCGCCTTCTACCTCTTCTTCACCCATCCAACCATGGTATTCCACCATGATAACCGACCTTCACGCCCACAACCTAGACCAACTCCGATCCAACTACCAGATTCTCGCCGACCATATACTTCACTTGCCAAAATCAGCCGACCGACCTGACTCCGCCCCTTCGGGCTTCGTCACACTGTCCCGAGACCACCTACAGGATGGCCTCCGCTTCCCGATCCATCATTTCATTTCCTCCATTTGCACCTACTTCTGTATCCCCTTGTCTCAACTAGCCCCGAACGCTATCCGTTTGATGTGCGGCTCAACTATCATCTTTGTCTTGTACAAAATTCCCCTCCAACCTGAAATGTTTCATTATTTTATTACCCAAGAAACAAGAGCCGGGCGACTTCTTCTTCCAAACCCGTGCCAAAACTTTCTTCTTACGGAAGCTTCCTTCCTCCAATATAGGTTGGAAGTAACGCTATTTCTTTGTTAAGCCTACCCCGACCCCGAGCTGGCCCACGGCCTGGGTCGAGGATCTTCCTTCCTCCCCTCCTCTCTCCAAATACTACCACACCTCCGCGGCCTACCAGTCGGCACTGTCCAAGCTTGGAAGTAGGCACTTCCACGGAGTGCACCTGCTGAAGGAGGAGCTCCTTTCCGCCTTCGGCCTCAGCCTCTAGCTGATTCCCCAATCGACTTCCTTCGGTAAGTGTTGTGATATTTTCTTCGAATATGTTTTAACTCTAACTAAGCTTGCATTGTTCTTGCAGCCCCGATAATGTTGGCGGCAACCTTGGCAGAAGGCTTCAGCCTGGATGACGCCGAGCTGGAGGCTCGGGTCGCCGCCGAACTGCAGGCGAGGGAGGGCATCCCGACTGAGGCTGCCCCTGCGGGCTTGGTTCCCGTGGCCCTTGAGCCCACACCTGCCATCGCTGTTCCCGAGACGGAACCATCGGCGACCAGCGAACGACCTCCTGCCCCGCGAAGATGACGCACTTCTCCCCCGATTGGGGATCCTGCCCGACCTTCCCCCAGTAAACGCCAGAAGAAGAAGAAGAAGAAAACGACTTCCGACTCGGGAGCTCCACGAGTAGCCTCCACCTCGGCTCCGGCTGCCACCCCCTTAGTCTCCTCAGGCGCACTAGACCTCCCTCTGCTAGAGAGGTCGGAAACCCCACCTGTGGAGGGTCAGATCAACCAACCCCCCATGCACCTCCTGGCACCGACTCAATCCGACTGCCGCCTAGGCATCCCTCAAGGTGAGCTTCCCGACCGGTGCCAGGAGCTTTGCCTGTACAGGTCGATAGCTGACCGCTATGTGCAGGGACTCGAGGGGTCCTACTTTCGGGGGTCTAGCAGCAAGGCCGACTCATTTTTCCTCGAGGCCACTCAGGTAGGTATAGGATCAGTGATGGTCCCGGAATACTAGATTAAGTTGTCACGGATGTGGGTCCATCAGAATTTAGAATATTTATAAAATGCTGGAAACCCTTTTTGCAATCAAAATATGAAAACGTAGTAAAGGGGCCACAGGTCGTATTTTTCCTCGGGACTAGTTGATATGGTTTGATTCTAACTTGGTTTATGTGTCGTTTGTGTTTTTGGGTTTCAAATAAGTAATTGGGTTTTGGGTTGTAAATTCGGAATGGAAGCGACAATAAAAATAAAAACAAACTAAACAAAGGAACTAAACAACGATAGTGAATGATAACTCAACTGGAGGTGACCTAACTCAACCAAGGGAACTAAATTGATATTAAAAAGGGCACACTATTGATATTAAATGCAATCTTATTGCTGAACAATTGATTAAACACAGTGATGGCAGATTTTGGAAACAAACAAGCTTGATACAATGAAAAGCATGCGAAATTTAGAATTTGAACAAACACTGAACTCAACTCAACTTAGAAGTTTTTAAAGCTAACCAAAGCAGGGAAAATTCAGAATAGCTAAAGGTGATATCAATAGATTCCAAAAGCTATCCTACACCAAAAGACAAGCAAATAACTGATTCAAATCAGTGCCTAAAACAGCTTGGCACGCAAGCTGTAACCCTTGTGCCAAAAACTGCATTTTGTGCCAAAACTGATGCTAACACTTCAGCTTAGAATGTGAGGATGTAAGTGAGTGATATGCAATGGACTGAGGGGATTCAGAAGTGAAAAATTCAGAATTACCGAATGGAAGCTGTCAAAGTTAAACAAAACCGAATGGAACACCAAATTCAGAATTGATGTGTGCAGAAATTGCAAACTAAATTCAGGGAACAATTAAACTCAAGAACTTACAAGCAAACTGAGATTGAATTAACCCAACTAATATAGGAAACAATTCGGAAACAAACTAAACTAGCTGATATGAAATTGCAGAACTAAGGAACTGATGCGCAGAATGAAAATGCAGAAATCGAATTCTGATACGCAGCTAATAGCTCTGGCACGCAAGTGACAAAACTGAATTAACTAAAATCAAACCCAATTGTTCATAACAAGATTCCTAACTAATTACCTGGCAGAAAAGAAACCTAACTAGAGCAGAAACAACTTAAGGAGGTAATCAAACAGCTGATACGAAATTTCAGGGAATGAACAGATTTCATAATTTAAATTACAGCTAAACAATGAAAATTAGCTATCTAAACTACTCCTCAACCCTTCTCCAACTCAAGAGCTCCTTGGTCGTCAATCAAGGGAGAACCTCGGACCCGCAAGCTCAACAAATCAGTGAAAGAACTGTCTCTGCTACCGAATCAATTCAGACCCTGCTCAAGCCGAAAACTGCTTCCAACTTCTTCAAACTCGCTGTGGTGGCTTGCGATTGGGATTAGGGAATGATCCGAACCTTCCAGGGAACCCCTCTGGATAGCTCGGATGCAATGGCGATGGTGCACAGCTGAGCTCGTTGAAATCGGATAACAGAGCTGCTGAAACCTCACGCAGCCCTGCTATTGAGCAAAATCCAATCTGAAAACCTCACAGAGAACTCTCTTCACTGACCTAGCTCTTGCTCTAGTGAAGGATTGAGTGATCACGCCTTTGGATGGATGAAAAACTTGAAGAACACGATGAAAAACTGAAGGAAGCTACTGTTGCGGCGAAGATGCGATGAGGGTGAGATGCGGGGAATTTTTGCTTAAGTATTTGACATTGGACGGTCCAGATTGCTTTGGATGAATCCAACGGCTGATCTTGCTCTGATTTGATCCAAACTTTGATGATGATGATCTCGGGTCAGGATCTGCCTCGTGGTAGCTCAAATCCTCCAGATGTGCAACGGATGGTCCAGATCAAACTGATCTTTGAATGGACGATCTAGAGCCCTCCGAGCTTGATCCAACGGTTGAATGAGCTCTGATTGGGATGAAACCTTCAGATCTTGATCAGAGTGCTTGATCAACCCTAGCCCTAGCTCGGATTGCTTCAGATGGTCCCGGATGGCTCAGATCTAGCCGCTTTTGAATCGGATGGCCCAGATTAATCCGAAACTTGATAACTCGATCTGGGTCCTCTTCCGACTCAAGTTTGACCCAGTATGCCCTAGGTCCAGGATCCTTTCATGCCTACAAAAATAGATCAGAAAGTGGCCAAATAATCCAAAAATATGTAAATTTGCAATTAAGTCCAAAATAAGAGGAAATCCTAAAACCTAGGGTAAAATCACAATTAAGCAAGTAAAACATGGGTCAAACATGGATTTTAACAATTAAAATAATCAACAAAATGGTACTTATCAATCAGCCTTTCCTTTTTTTTCTTATCACTTAGTTTTAGGATCTCATGAATTTTGCCTTTTTTGCAGTTTTAGGGGTCATGTCATAGTCTCTCTATGACACTCCTGACCCACGCCACGGCCCGGGAAAAGGCCAAGAGGAGGGTGGAACTCCTGGAGACTCAACTCAAACACGCACAACTTGTCTCTAGCGAGCCCACCCTGAGCGACCTACGGGCCGAGGTCACCGCCCTTCAAGACTGGCTAGCTCATTCTGAAGAGCAGCTAGGGGCCGCCCGCAGCCAGGCCGAGACAACGGACTTGGTTGTCGCCCAATCGAATGTTAGGATCTCCACTTTGGAGTATAATGAGTGGAAGGCTTGGGCTCTTCAGGCGAAGACTCATGGCCAATTAACCAAAGCCCAACCCAAACTTCTGAAGTCATCTGGCGTTGTCGAATCCCTTATGTCCCAGCTCGAGGCCAAGGAGGGAGAGGTGGCAGCCCAGGCAAAGCAGGCGGAGGAGCTGATGGCCAAGCTAACCTCCCGGGACCAAGAACTGAATGATCAGAAGGAGGAGCTCGAGCAGCTGAGGGCCGAGAAGGCTGAGTGGGAGGCAGCTCAGGCGGAGCTGGGGGAGCTACGCTCGTACAAGGAGGGGGAGACCAGTCGGTGGGACGACCGTAGGGTTGAGTACATCAACTCTACGGAGTTCACCCAACAAGTCTCAAAGCGGATTTGGGTCATGTTGAAGCATCAGATGCTCAACATGTTCGAGCAGATCAGGCAGGGCGTGCATATTGCCTCCGACCTGCCCCTCTCGACGATCAAGATGTCGGGCATGTCCCAAAACCTGCCCGAGGAGGTTAACCGGCCCTTCAAGTAAGGATCAGGTTTTTGTCATTTCCTTTCTTTTTTCTTGTGAAGGCTTGCCTCTAAATTTTGTAATGCATTTGTTTTTCTCGAATGTGATTGTCTTTGACTCGAATGTGCCTGGCTCGGGCAATTGTTAGCGAGAGCGACTTGAGTGAGAGAGCGATCGATTAACTCGGCTTCGCAAGTGATCGAGTTAAACGCCTGAGCGCAGTGGTTAAGTATTGACCACTCAGGTGAGAGCATGTTGGAGCGGTTCGGCCTTATGAGTGACTGAGTTAGACACTAAAGCGCAATAGCTTCTAAGTATTGGCCGCTCGGGGTGATCGCCAAAGAGTCCGACAACCGGAACAAAGCTGAGCGCGTAAGGTTGGCAGCTCGGGCAGTTCAGAGCATTGTCATCGAGTTAGTTTGATCTTGAGAAGCGTGGGTTGCCACGCGCTCAACTTGGGAGTTAGGTCAAGGAAGCCGCGAGGACTTCCTTGCTGGTAGTTAGCACGAATGCGCAAGATTAGACATTCGGTCGGATAGTTTTCAAGGAGCGTGGGTCGCCACGTGTCCGACTGAGAGCTGAGCCACTTGGTTCATGGGGGCATGCTGATGTGGCCCACAACAGGTGTCACGGATGAGCCTCAAATTTAGATATTTATAAACTGAAAACCCTTGGCTGACAAAATAAAATGTAGAATAGGGGCCTCAGGTCGTATTTTTCCAAGGACTAGTTGTGAATGTTTTACTCGAGCTTGAAAGTTATTTGTCGTTTGATGTTTTGGGTTTTCTAATAAATGGGGGGTTTTGCGATAAGAGATGAAATAACAATTCGGAACAAAATGGGCTTAACTAAGCAGAAATCAATTAAGGAAGTGCGGAAACTAAACTTAACCTATTTAACAACTTAGCAATCAAATTCAAAACTATGAAATTGGAACCTTAAGAACTAAACTTAAATTCATGAAATTAATTGCAAAGAACAGAACGAATTGCAAGGAACGAATTGCAAGAATAATAGAAACATAGAACAAAGCAATGGTTAAGAACTTGACTTGAAGTGAAAGCAGCAAGCTAGAACAATTGAAGAAAGTAAATGCTTGAAATCAAAATTATCTAAACTTAAACATTAAATCAGTTTCTAATCAAATCTTCCCTTTGCCGTCACACAAAGGTCCAGCTATGAACCCCCTAGCTTGAAAACCAATGAAAGAAAACTTCCTAGCTCAGTTTGTTGTGAATCTATCTGTTCTGCTCTTCCTGATCGATCAACCGACCGATCAGGTCCTCTTTTGATCGGTCACGGGACTGATCAGAGACATCTCTGTTCGGTCACGCGATCGGTTAGTAGCTGCAACGCTGCCACCAAACATCTTCTTCTTGATGGCTAACTCGCGATCGAGCTCGAACACCTTCAGAACAGCGTCGGAGAACCCCTCCTAACAATCCTTCAGCTTCGATCAATGGCGATCGGCGGTCAAATAGAAGCGATCAATGGAATGGATCTCCGGGCGAACCCCTCTCCCGAGCTCCTTCAGTTGCAAAGATTGATCAGCAAACTAACAGAAGATTTACCTCCTTGATCTGAAAACTTGAGAAGAAAACAAGTTGATGTGGTTGCGCACGCGATCTGAGAAAGAAACTTTGAAGAAAAACGATGAAGAAACGAAGATGAACGGAGAAGAAAACTACGATCTGCGAACTCTGCTACCACGCGACGACGACTGAGCGGAAGAGGGAGTTTCTGTTTTAACTAATTGCATTTGAATTTGAACGGCTGAGATCCTTTTCGTGTCATCCAACTGTTAGATCAAGTCAGATCTGAACCAAACTTTCCAGATCTTGATCAAGGGTCATGATCTGCTTCTCCTCAGCTCAGATCACTTAGATCTACAACGGATAGCTCAGATTGCTCTAATCTTTGAATGGACGGTTTAGGCTCCTCTTAAGCTCGATCCAACGGCTGGATTAACTCTAATTTGGCCCAAACTTTCAGATCTTGATCTACGGTATTGATTAAGTCTATCTTGAGCTTGGATTGACCAGAAGTTGACGGATGGCTCAGATCTAGCCATTTCTTGATCAGACGACCCACATTGATCCACCTCTTGATCCCCTTGATCAAAGCCAAGTAGGAGCTCAAGTCTGATCCAATCTGATCTAGGTCCATGGTCCTTTGAAGCCTACAAAATTAGATTCACATTTTAGTGCCAAAATATCTCAAATATATAAAGATTTGAATCAAAAGCTAAAATAGAGGTAATTCATGAAACCTTATGTAAATGCAAACTTAAGCATATAATAGTGGACCAAAACATAGATTTGAGAGCCTAAATTTATCAACAAAATGGTAGTTATCACATGCCTGCTTATAACTCGTATGAAAACGAGAGTCTGGAGCACTCGACTAGCTTATGCCCAGGGAGCGTGGGCCGCCACGCGTCCGACTGGAAGCTGAGCCGATTGGTTCGCGGGAGCTGGTCTGCTTATAACTCGTGAGAATAAGAGTCTGACACTCGGGGTTTCCTAGGATTGTGTCAGACTGGAAAAGAAACCAAGTCAAGTATGTTTTCAAATAAAATTAAAATTTCTTAATATTATCTTTCAAAAAGTACTTATATTCTTCAAAATATAATGTTTTCAAAAGTACTGATACTTTTCAAAGCACTAATGTTTACAAAGTACGAATATTTTTGTGCAATACTAACATGTGTCAAAGATCAATTTATCCAATCTTGTTCAAAGTGAAAAGGTCTGCAAATACAAAATTTTTTAATCGCACAATACCTTTCAAAGTGGAGTTTTGTTGATGCAATTTAAGCTGCAGCCCTTCGCCAAGTGCCTAGCAGCCCTTCGCTAGGTCTTAGATGCCTAGCAGCCCTTCTCCAAGTGCCTACCAGCCCTTCGCCAGGTCTTAGGGTTTCGATGCCTAGCAGCCCTTCGCTAGGTGCCCAGCATCCCTTCGCCAGGACTTCTTTCTGTACACTCAGTATACACATTAGATCACAAATAATACTTAACTTTGAATCCTTTGCCAATATCAAAATAAGGTTCGATATGGTGCTTCCTGCACCAACAAATTCCTCGCAGTCCTCGACCGAGATGCCCACAGGAGCAGAAGAAACAGAAGCGGGAACTAGTGCTTGCTCGTTGGCCTGTTCCCACTTCAGAAGCCGATTGATAGCCCGGGAAATCATAACGTTGTCTATAGAATAGAGACAAAAGGGCATCAGTTAGAATTAACAAGGAAACATACCAGACAAAGGGTAACTTACGAAGATTGGTGCTCAGGCTCGTGACTTTCGGGCTAAGATCGACCCGATAAAGGAGCTCCTCGCATTGCACCAGCTGGAGGCCGTGAAAGTCCATCCCTGTCAGGATACCCTTAGCCCTCTGGTATCCCACGTCCTTCTGGAAGTCGCTGAGGTCTGGGATGGGCGGCAGGCTCTCCGTCCAGTGGATAGGACTGAAGGGATGCTCAGGGAGTTGGATATAGAAGAATCGTTCCTTCCATCCCTTGTGGGAGGAAGGAAGGCCTCCCAAGAACCGATGACCGATGCGGGCAGTAAAACCAGATACCACTCGTGAGCCAACTGGAACAAAGAAAAAATAGAAAAATCAGGGGGTTAGAGGGATATCGAAAAGTTTGAAAAGGATAAACACCCCGCCCATTTAGGCAATGGCGTTTGGAGCCATTTGGTGGAGAGGGATGCTGAAGTATGTGACGACATTCATGAAAAAGGGGGGAATAGGGAAACAAAACCCTAATTCTACCTGCCCTAAGAAGAAAGTGAAAAAAAACTCACAGGAGTCTCTACGGGTGATTGGTCTAAGGCCGGAACTCTCATCTCCCAGCCCTCCGAGATACCATATCTCCGGCAGGCGGCCTAGAGGGATTCTAACCTAACCCTAAAGGAGATGGTATCATACCACTCCGGATGATAAACAGGCTCTTCCAAGGAACCTTCACCGTCGCCTCGGGTCTTCTTCTTCTTCTCTACTGGACCCATGGGGGTTGAGGTAACGGAAAAACAGAAGGAGACTTACACTCGGAGAAGGGGCGCGGCAGCGAGACGAACAACAGGAGAACGAAGGCGTTCAAAAACAGATAGTGCAAGGAGGCAGAAGGGTATCGTTGCACCCGCTTTTATAGGGAGAAGCCGCCCACCTATGAACAATGAGAGGGCAACATGTCAGCAGCGCTGATTAGACATCCCGAGAAGCCACAATCCTTTACTGTCGTCACTTCGTATGACCCATGACACGTATCAGCGGGAGATCACCGCATAAAGAAGGATGGGGCACATGGTAAGGCCACATTCGCTAGACGACCTTGTCGCCATTAAGAGACCCCATGCGCCCTTAGAAGGCCTGGGCAGCCGTCAGGGCATCGCCTCGAAATTCGGAGAAATGCGGGACGCATTCAAAGAGCTGCCCGAAGTCCATGGGTGCGTGGTCTGATTCCTCGGACCCGGAAGGCCGCCAGTAAAGCAGTAAGAGATATAGGGGTCACCTGGATACAACTTCTTCATTGCATCACTAGTTTAATCAGTCAGACACACTTCCTTCGATCAAACTTAGAGGGAGGGACTTGTGATGGGGTTGAGTACCCCGTGGCTGACACGTGGACTGAAGAAGTTGTGTGGTAAGATCTACCGAGTCGGAACGACTCTCTTTCCGTGACGCCCGAGACCCTCTCGGGAAGGGGAATCTCGAGACCAACTCAAGTAGACATAGCCCTAAAGATCGCTCTAGAAGACGCACTCCCAAGATCACATCGGGAAGTCAAGTCCCCGAGACCACCTCGAAAAAGTAGAATGCTAGGGGGCCTCCAGGCCAGAAGACCCCGAGATCACCTCAAGGAAGCGGAGCCCAAGAAGCCTTCGGCCTTAAAGAACGGTCCCCCTTGCTTCAGATCTGCAGATAACAATTATCGCGGAGTCATCATGACCCATAATTATCGCAACGGTCCGAACTTAATGACGGCGTGGACCGTTGCAAAGGTTATCCTGTAACTGACAAATGCGGGGGGGGGGGGGGGGGGGGCGTGGCAGAGATCGTGGAGACTCGTGAGACAGCTGCCGCAGGTATCAAAGGTACTCCAACCCCTCCGGTAAAGGGGTTACGCTCTCCCTACTTCACGCATACTCTTTGTGTTCTCTTCATTTCCTAGATCGAGGCACTGACTTGAGCGTCGGAGTGGGCTCCGCCGGATAACTTCCGGCATGTTCCTCTAACGCTCGTGTTAATCTCGCAGGGTGTGAAGTTCTTCCTCCAACGTTAGTGTCCGCGTGGGCTGAACCCTACTAACTGGTCGTCAACGTTGATTCCTTCCAGAACAGTCGGCTTCTCCGTTAGATATAGATAGATAAATCACGAGAAATTTCATCAAGAATAGTAACACATTTAGGAGGTGAGGTAATCTGTGAGATTTTTAGTAATAGTTGGAAATAGATTTTAGATTTATCTATGATAACACCATTATATTAACTATCTCTTCCAACCTATGAGACAAATGTAAGATCATCTTCGCTACATATATAACCACATGGGTAGGATATCTCTATGTGGCACGAAGACACGTAGAATAACAAGAGTTAGCTATCGGTGTAAGTCTATTTTTGAAGAAAATCCAAAATATATGTAATATACGAGATAAATTGAAATTGAAATTGAAATTAAACAAATTGATGTTCACATGTTGTACAAAAGCTTTCCTTACACTCATCTATTAATATCAATAAAGTTACCCGGACGGTCGACGAGAAATTTCTGTAAAATTAGATTAGTCGATCGAAATTAAAAAAACTTCATTAATTATTTTTTATTAATATTAATAAAGGGCACTCATCTATTAATATCAATAAAGGCATTCACATTGATTTAAACGTTAACATATATAGGGGTGAGCAAAAATTCAAAAAAATCAAATTAACCGAACTGAACTGATTGAATTCTGAAATTTGGTTCGGTTAATTCGGTTTTCGATTTTTTTCTCAAAATTCGGTTCGGTTTTTGGTTAATTCGGTTCGATTTTCGATTTTCGATTTTGAATTTTATAATTCGGTTAAACCGAATAAGAATATTAATTTAATTATTTTTTATTTAAAAAGATAATTAAATTAAATTAAATTTTGTTTTTTATTAAAATCGAATAAAATTTTAAAATTTCGGTTAAATCGGTTAAAAATCGAATTAACCGATATTTTATCGATTCGGTTTTTATTAAGAAATTCGGTCGGTTCGGTTATTTTGAAAAATATCGGTTTATTCGGTTTTCGATCTATTCGGTTCGGTTCGATTCGATTCGATTTTAACCGAATACTCACCCTAATCATAGATATTTAAAAAAAAAATCATAAACTCACCTATTGCGTATTCATTATATTAATATGTATTTATTAACAACATTCATGTTCATTTTAATATTATTTATGGATTAATTATACTGCCCGCTCGTTATTTATGAGTCACATTGACCTAAATCAAATCGATGCATGCACCCCAATAATTTTTTTTTAAAAATTTACTCATTATATTAATACCTTCATTTCATTAACACATATTCATATTAATATTATTGGTAGATTCCATTATTTACTCATTTTTTGTGAGTACCGTTGACCTAAATCATGCACGCATCCGAATGATTTTTTTAAATTTTTTTTACTCATTAAGTGCATTCAAGAAATTGAACACATGTGTTGAATATTATAACACCCATATTATAATATCATCTAAAATATTATAACACATATAGTCATAGCAATGTGGATGCTGTAGGAGGAAGAAAAGCCTCCCTCAATACAAGTCGTATTGTCTCTCTTATCATTGTTCTCGGGACATGATTCAGTGGTAAGAATTTGAAATAAAATTATAATGGTCGAGAAGTGAAAACTTAATAGAGGATTTTACTATCTCTATAGACCGCTACCTAGATATTTACCACTTAAGCTTACCCACTTTATATCATTTCCAATGGCAATGGACGGCTTAGGGTCACTAACACAATGGCTTCATTTTTTTCCCCGCTCCCAACTTTCATAATAAATTTAAGTATTTTTAATCAAATGATAATCAATTTTTTATATATAAAATACTTTCTATATATAATTTTTGATAAATTAAATTAATTTATTTTAACATGTAATGGGTGACTTTTTGATTTTTGGACCATGTTAAATAGTAACACTAGTAGAAAAATGCTTATTAACCACGGGCGTTCATCATTGTCGTAGGCGAAAATCACTGTTGTTAAAGGTCATGTTGTTAAAAGGGTGGTCTACATCAACAGTTACAAACCATTATTGTTTATAGTCAATAACAACAGTGTAGCAATGGGTTTTCACCGTTGTCTTTTAATGTGATCGACAACAGGTTAACAATAGTATTAAACCGTTGTTTGTGTGTGATTTAAATAATAGTTTGACAACAAATAAAAATTATTATCTTTTGGTTGAGATAACCAACAATTTACAACAAATACTATTTAAAAATTAAATTATTTAAATAATTAAACAATATTGAGAAAACACACTTCTAACTATCATATATACATTAAAATATCATCAAATATTATACATCATACTCCGCAAATATTATACATCCAGTATTAGTCCAAATTGAGATAACATCATCAAAATATCATATATATCAAGAATTAGAAACTAAGATAAACATCATCAAAATATCCCCAGCAGCTAGTTTCATCCAAGTGCAGTCAACCAAATGAAGATAGCCACGCTCCTTAGCTTTACACCATAAGCTGATTCCTTCCCTTGGATATGAATTGTCACACAAAAGTAACTGCTCTCACCTTCACATGTTGACTTGGAAAAGCAGATGTTCTAAGAGTCTCTTGTGTCTCATCTGGTAGTTTCCTTCTAGGTATACTAAGCACCAAGGCAGCCTGGTCACCTGTTGCGGTAGTTGCTGGGTAACCACTATCCCATCTTCGATGAATACCTTCGCTAGGGTAAAGGAAGTCGAGTTCAATAACCTGAAAATTAAAATGATTTCGGTGATTTGACTTTTGCATCAAAAATCATGCAGCATGGAATAAAAAACCTTAAAGGCCTCAACCACAAAACACTAAACACAGAACAACTCTTATTTTTGTTCTTCTCCTTTTCTCCTTTTACTTCCCATCCTTTTAGTAACAAAACGTGAGAAATGAAACTGACCTGATCAGAGAAACCAGCATTGCAAGACATAACGACAGCCCACCTATTGCCAGCAGTTGTCATTGCAGTAACATAAAAACCTTCCCTCCACTTTTTATTTATCCACTTGAAAGGAAACGACTCTCTCACTTTGTATGATTGCTGCGCATATAGAGTACTTGTAATAAATCATCAAATAGATGAAGCCAATGGAACATTTCGAAATTGAAAATGAACTGATGCATGTTTGAAGAAGAATACCTTTGGACATAACCACCAAGGAGCTGCCATTGTTTGTCCCTGCTAGTGCGCTACTATAATAATTTTTCTCCCATTGTTCCATTATCCATTCCTTCAAAGGGAAAGAGAAAGTGGTTTACTAGAAAAGCATTAATCAAAGGGTAAATTATATGCACACTACGTCTACTAGTAATTTCAATGTATTACTTTATTAAATGTTAACTACATTTAATAAAAAAAAAGTTTCACATATTTGTAGGTGAGAGAGCCACAGAAACTATCACAAAGGGTAAAGTATATGTGCAGTAGGTCTACTTTACTAGTAATCAATGTACTGCCCACAAAGGGTAAAGTATATGTGCAGTAGGTCTACTTTACTAGTAATCAATATACTACCCATATTTCAAAAAGAAAGTGTTTATGGGCCAGCAGGACTATTCCAGGGAACTCACTTAAGCATTGGCAATGACAATATAAGAGGTTGTCTTTAAGCCCTAAATAGAAGCTCAAATGTCAAGTGTGCAGAAAAGCTAACAAAAAAAATGTCAAAGCATAATGAAATTATTTGCAAATTTTTTTTATAACATACCAATGTAGCTTTTGGACGATGAAACTTACTCTCTCTTCTGCAATGTAGGATCAACGACGACTTGGGGAGTAAAATCTGCAATGTAGCATTCGGGGCCTGTCACATTGCACATGGGATTGGTGTAGTTAGATCAATAGAGCCTCCAAAGCACCAAAGGAAAAAGAATCAAATTATCCTAAAACAAACCTCAATTGTCCACATCGGTTCACTTAGTTTTCCAACAGTTGTAGAAGGGTTGAAGACAATTTCAGCACCATTAAGTCCAAAAGCTAACCAATTTAAGGGATGATGTCTTCCATAACATATATTGATTGCAATCTTTCCATAAGATGTTTCAAACACAGGATGACCAGTGTTTCCTTCCATGTAGTATGTGCTCTCATTGAAATCTCCGACTTTGGGAATGTGGTTCTGATATAAAATAAATAAAATAAAAATAAATATCAATCAAATAGAAATACACACCACCAAGATAGTAGAAATGAGGAAAGTAAAAAAAAACAAATTTACCTTTCTATGAATGCCAATTATGTTGCCATGGTTTCCAATTACAACGGCAGTGTTCCAAATGGTATCCCCATGGTTTACATCTCTTTCAAGAATGGGATTAATGATGACTATGTTATATTTCCTTGTAAATTCTTGAAGAAACTGAGTTGTTTCTCCATTAATAGGTTCTGCAAATTCACACCATCTTTTCTCCCTAGTGCAAAAGGCAAATGGCATCATCCAAGCCTCCTGTATCTACCAAAAAGACATCCATTACATTTTCAAGTAGAATAATATATGGGAATTGGCAAAAAAAAAATAAAGGTAGAACATTATTTCATAATTATCATACATAAAATTTTAACAAACAAAATAAACTTGTCTATTTAAATTATGTCAATGAGAAAATCAGACAAAGGACCTTCCATATTCAATCATAGATAGGATACAATAACATAGTAATCTGAATGTAGATCTTATTGCTTACAACATTTCAAATAAAGTAGAAAAGTAAGCAGACCTCTGCTTCAAACAACTGATCTGATATAGAAACTAGCACAAATAGGAAAAGTCATCAACTCATTTTCATTGCACATCCATTGACCATCAATTATATACTTGTACTCGTAATGTCCCTCCTATCACAAATTCAAATCAACATATGTTGTTCAAAAGATGGTTCTAATTATATAACCCACAACATTATAGTCAGTTTGGCTCAACCAAGAAAACAATTCAATATATCAAAATAAAATTTTTAACAATCAAGAAACCCGACATGAAGGCATGATTGAGGAAAAACATACTATTAAAAAAGGTTTGCATTAAGGAAATTTTAATAAGTTCAACTAGAGGAACTAAGAATACTCACATTTAATTCCTTCTCAAGAATCCACACCCCTTGTTCCTCATTGAATTTCATAGGAATTCTCTGAAAAAGCAAGAATGCATGATTTATTCGCCAAAGAAATCTTTTAATGATACATAACTTTAAAAGGAAATTTTTTGATGATATATACATAAGAACATATACTTTTGAATTTCAAAGGAATTCCATCACTAGTAATTATGTTAGATTATAGTTTCCTCAGTCGCTAGCACATTTAGGCCTAGTCAATAACAGTTTTTAAATAGTGCACCATGGAAATTGTCATACTTAAGTTGAAGTGTGGAAATCATATATCCAATTTATTCAAATAGTGCATCGAGATCTAGGGTCATAAAAGACAGCATGCTCTTAATAATGTTTCTTTAAAAACAAGATATAAAGAAAAATCACTCTTTTTCTCCGGACTCTAGACCTGCAAAGAGGCATTTCACATAGCTAGTACTGAAGAAGAAAAGGTTGAGAAATCAAGAAAGCTTATTATGCATATTCCACATGAAAAGATGTAATCAATGTGTTTGTTATCCTTGTAGGCAAAAGGATAAATTTTCTCCTAATGTAGAGATCACTTACAAATTTATTTTTTGAACTTTTTGGAAACTTGAGGGTATAATATGGCTTAAAAGAGTTGACCTATTCTATTCAAGACTAACGGACCATAAAGTGCTATAAACAATCATTAAAAAATCTCACTAAAATAATATTTTTTTTAGTAAATGCTCTTATTTGTACATTTCAAAAGCATCAAGTCTTTACTAAACTAGGCCTGTTAATAGAAAAAAATGCTATCCCTCATAAAACACTATAAGACACAATTCAAACACTACTAGGCTAGAAATAAAAGGCTCTTAAAGGCATCAAGTCCATTACTAAACCAGTTCTACTAATAGAAAGTTCTAGCCTTCATAAAAATACTATAACACACAATTAAAAATTGACAGACTAGAAATACTAGGCATTACCACAATAACATGGGTTATTCCTTGCAAACAGTCCTCCAATGAACTGTTCCCGACATCAAAACTTGAACCTCTACTGATCAACAATCTCAAAAACACTACATTAGTGCAGAATATTATTGAAGAGTGCTTCCCACCCTTGGACTCCAATCAAATCTGGCTTCAAGGAAATAAAAACTGAACTTGAGTTTGCTAGGCATATTTGCAACAACAGTTATACAGGATAGAAAAGGTGAGCTCACATTTTTAAAGAAAACAATATAAAAATTTCTACTAACCAAGCTGAAAATGTAGACGGAGATAACATCAAAATAAAAACAACACAAAACCCAGTACATAGAGTGAATTGCATGCTATCAGATTATCCTTGTCTATATATTATCAGACCCCGTGAGATCAATGATAGAAGGTAGAAGATCAGTGATGTGTCGCACCAGTTCCTTGCCTAATCACTCGGTACCGAACTGCCTTGCCCGAGTTCTTACTCAGCTACGCCGATCGGCCATAGAGGAGCCAGATAACCCCTGGCGGCACGTAGGAGATGGTGAGATCGCTGCCATTACTAGGAATGGTAGATCAGGGCTCTCCCTCTCCTTGCATCACCACCCACGTCAACACTCTGAACGACCTCGATGATGATCGGTACAAGCGTCGCCGAGGGGAGGAGAAGGTTGCTAGTCGAGGGTGAAGAAAGAAGAAGGAAGCCCTCTCGTCTGCGACGATCGACGGGGTTTTGGCTTTGGCTATGGGTGGAAGGAGAAGAGGACGTAGAGAGCGGAAGGGAAGAACGGGCGCTCGGCTGCGGCTTGCGGCTAGGGCATGCGAGAAGAAAAGGAATCGAGGCAACATTTGGGAGCGGAAACCTTTGGGTTTGAGCAAAAGGAGTTGTTGACTGCTAACCTTACCAGCGGTAGCTAAGGCTCAAATAGGAAGACGCGGGCGTTTTCGTTTTCGCGCTCGCTCACTGTTGTGTATTACCACATAAGCAACACCAATAAACAACGGTTATTTAAAAACTGTTATCGTAACCAACCCAATAGACATCGGTTTTTAAAAAACCGTTGTCTTTGACATACATAAGACAACGATTTTTTAACAACCGTTGTCTTTTTCCGTAAAAAAATTTTCAACATCAACAGTTTTGGAAAAAACAGTTGTTAAATAAAAAAAGACAACGGTTTTTCAAAAAATCGTTGTCTATTGGATGTTGTTGAATCCAAAAATTCTTGTAGTGTAAGAATCTAACCCACTAGAATATTTTATTTTTAAAATCATTATTAAAGAAATTTATGTTAGGATCGAGGCGTCAAGCCAGAGGGAGGGGAGGGTGAATAGCTTTCTTTCGATTTGTCTACAAAGATGTTAGCTCAACACAAAACAAAATCAATAAAAATAGTAAAAACAATGCTAACCCCCTGATTTATTTGGTATCCACCTCTGAGAGGTGACTAGTGCAAGGATCCATACCACACGCACGAGCTCCACTATGAACGTCTCCTTCAAGGTGGAGAAGCCTTTACAAGATTGCCCTCTTCCTCTTTACAAAGTAGAAATAAAAGTTAGAGGAAGAGCAAGAGACTTTGAGCACTAACAGCAAAATTCTACTCTCTAGAACCGTAATCTTGACCTGCTCAAAAGTCTCCCTTTAAATAGAGTAGAGGACGACTCCTTAAGCTGTTCAGCCCGATACCAGTCGAGTGACGACTGTCCCAGGGCAGTCGACTGATCCCACCGTAACAACTAGCTAACGGCTAACCCAATGACTAATTTTTCGAGTGGATCAGTCGACTGGTCCTGGACCAGTCTACTGATCTTTCTGTGAGTTTGAGTTCCCCGCTGGCAGTCGACTGATCCATCCCCAGTTGACTACCCAGCTTACATTTTCACTCTCCCTCATTCCGACGATCACCCTTCACGTATGCCTTCAAGTCCACTCCCTTGGCTTGCCCCTTGAAGTCTTCTTCCATCGGCTATCATTCCTCAGATGCGCACACAAGACCTTGGCTTGCCTTCATGTCATCTTTCACGTATGCCCTTTGAAGTCCACTTCACTCGGCTTGCCCTTGGAGTCCTCTTCCCTCGGCTCTCGTCCCTCAGATGTGTACTCCATGTGTGACTCACCAAGTCCTGCAAGACTAAATCACATATATCAAAACAACATAACCCTAACTTAACCATATTGGGGCACACACATCAAAACCATGATCTTCCCTATTATACTTGGGTCGATTACCCCAACAATCTAAGTCGTGTCATATTTTATAAGTCAATTATATTATTTCTTATTTGATTATATTATTTATTTTCATATTAAATTATTTTCATTTTAAATTCATTTATATTAAATTATATCCTTTCCTATTTACTTTTATATTAAATTATATTTTTTCATATTAAATTATATTCTTTCTTATTTATTTTCATATTAGATAAATTTTTTAATTTATAAAAAAATATTTTAGCCAACTATATTTTAGCCATCTAAAATTATCAAATTTTACCCAAAAGAATCAAAATCGCTTTCAAACTTAACAAAGTCTCTCGTATGAAAGGTAACATAAGATGATTTACTCATTTTCAACACCCATGCTAACCAATCCTAAGATTAATAAAGAAGAAATAAATCATGAATACTATTAATCCGGATACTATGATTAATATTTAGGGAGAACGAACATATTAACTTTATTAAATTTTAATCTTAAATATCATGATGATAATACATAGGTATTAATCATCCATGAAAACCACGGGATTATATGAAATAAATACATGAGAGACGGACAAAGCGTTGCCGTCGTAGGGCTGAAGAAAAAGGTCGCACAGGTTGACAAAATACAAACAAAATAATTAAATAATTAACCCCAGTTTGTGTCATCGCTTCCTTGCCTTAGCCACAGCGGCTGCTGCTGCAACATGTAGATTTTATCTTCACCGCCACCGACAAAATGTGGTGGACGATCAATAGGAGAATTTAAGATTTAAAATTTATGATTTAGGTCTTAAGGTACGCTGCAGCATGTGCTTGCCATGAAGGCTTCTGACCGTGAAGGCACGCTGCAGCATGCGGCTGCAACCCTTTGCCACAGTGTGTAACTTTGGTAAATATTTTGGACAGTGTTAAATAGTAACAATCTAGCCTGTCAATTTTTTTTTTAGTTTTCAAAATTTAAATTATTATTATAATATTTAAACTCAATTATATTATTATTTTTATTTATTTTCATATTAAATAAAATTCTTTTCTATTTATTTCATATTAAATTATATCCTTTCCTATTTATTTTCATATTAAATTAATTTTTTAATTAATAAAAATTTATTATGATTTTTTAAAAAAAATATTTAGGATCATTCAAGGTGGTGTCTAAACTCAATTATAGTTTAATTTTTTATTCTCATAATAAATTATATATTTTTCTTATTTATTTTTTACTAAATTATTTTTTTATTTATAAAAATTTATTTGGTTGGTCAGATTCTAGTCAGTTAGAGTTACTGAAATTTTTATTGTGCTCGATTAGTATCACTTCGCGGAATGAATTATGAGAGATGTTTGGGATGAGTACCACCGTGACAATGTGTCAAGTATTAACTAATGCGCATGATATGCCTAATCAAGCGTGCAAACACACTACCCTAGCCTTCCTAGAAAGCTCCTTCCTAGAAAGCTGCATGCGGCTGTAGATCTATAAATAGTTCGTTCCTCTTCCTACACATGGGATTCTCGATCCCATAATTCCTTTGTCCCGTGTTGCATAATCGTCGACGATGGTCGATGATTCATTTGATCATCAATTGAATATCATCGGCGGCCTTTGATCGCCATCCTGAATCAAACGATACTGTGGATGAACGATGAACCTGTCGGGATCACTGTAATTGCGATCTCGCGTATTCAACGGTGAATCCGGCGAGATCGCAATTGCGACAATCTCCAACGGGTTCACGTACTCCCAGAGTATAGTTTGGTTTGGGACGACTATCGAAAGGCGTTAGTCATCGGTAGACTTCCACCCTGCCAACGGTAAACTTCCACCCTGCCAATGAGTTCACCTTACATTTCCAAATACAAGTAAACTTCCACCTTGCCAACGGTAGACTTCCACCCTGCTAACATGCGATCCTCCTTGACCAACTTAGACTTTTCTTTGTCTAACCTTAGTTAGGTCTAGTCATTGGTAGACTTCCACCCTGCAAACGTGTGATCCTCCTTGACCCATTTGGACTTTCCTTTGCCTAACCTTAGTTAGGTCTAGTTACTCGGTAGACTTTTACCCTGCCAACATGGAATTCTCCTTAACTCATTTGGACTTTTCTTTACCTAACCTCAGTTAGGATTTCCCCAACAAATATCCAGTCATCCATGGCCTATTTGACTTCTCTTCCACATCCTGGTCAAATATCTGATCAACGTTGACATATTTCACCTTTTTTCACATATTGTTCAAATATCAAAACTCAAGCTCGAGCTAACCCGAGCTTAGTCAAATTGGTTAACCTTAACCAACAAAAGATTGCATGTAACGACACGGCTACTCGACCCCTTGGGCGGCCCAATTGGCGGCCCAACAACCTGGGCCCTCGACCCAACAACCTGGGCCCTCGACCCAACAACCTAGCGGCCAAATCTCATTTAGCGGCCCAACAACCTGACCTCTTATGTCGTCGACCAACAACCGATGTCGACGACCATCGACCGTGTCGTTCGCTCACTTGGCTATTAGAATTCATAAACTCTAGTACTTAGCCTGGAGGTCTAGAGTTCGAATCCTGAGGAAGGTAAAAATTCACTGGCTAGGGGTGGGAAGACCTAGTGAGTAACGACACGGTCGATGGTTGTCAACATCGGTTGTTGGTCGACGACATAAGCCAGGTTGTTGTTGTTGGGCCGTCAAATGTTGATTTGACCGCCAAGTTGTTGGGCCGCCAGTTGGGCCGCCCAAGGGGCCAAGTGGTCGTGTCGTTACAATAAAAGGCGTCTTTTTATTGTAACGACTCGGCCCCTTGGCCCCTTTGGCGGCCAAATCAACATTTGGCAGCCCAACAACCTGGTCTCTCGATCCAACAATCTGGCCCCTCGACCCAACAACCTTGCGGCCAAATCAACATTTGGCGGCCTAACTTTGACGACCCCTTAGGTCGTCGACCGTTGGCCGTGTCGTTACTCACAAGAACTTCCCACCCCTGGCCAGTGGATTTTTATCTTCTATCAGGATTCATAAACTCTAGTACTTAGCCTGGAGGTCTAGAGTTCGAATCCTGCGGAAGATAAAAATCTACTGGCCAGGGGTGGGAAGTTCTTGTGAGTAACAACACGATCAACGGTCGACGACCTAAGGGGTCATCAAAGTTGAGCCGCCAAATGTTGATTTAGCCGCTAGGTTGTTGGGCCGAGGGGACAGGTTATTGGGCCGCCAAATATTGATTTGGCCGTCAAAGGGGCCGAGGGGCCGGGTCGTTACATTTCACCAATCATATTGTCAAGAATTTAGATGACTGAACATCCATAGAGAAATTTTGGGTATGCACAACAATGTTTCGATTGCTTATTTAGCCGCCTTAAAAGTGTGGAAATTCCTGGCATGAGCTCCATATCTGAACTGCCTTATATAAGTTCTCGACATTGCAAACATTGGATTTGCCTACAGAGTGAAGAGAGTGCTCCACATCTCAAAGGAGATAAAGAAATTCAGGAGATTATCTCCTACAGCGAAAATAAAAATTTTGAAGTGGAGAACTGATAATGTGTTACTTATGTGCATGGTATTGAGATCTCTTGGAATGCTTAGATTTCAAGTGAAGACTTTTGAAGCTTGGTAGATCTCATCTTTGAATTTCGCTATAGCATGGTGTCTCCTATAACTCTCTTAGTATCAACCAGCATGATGTGTTGTTGTAAGCAACATAAACATTGATCCTGGCCTTGCCTACGAGTGAGCCGGCCCGTTCAGCTAGCCAACCTGGCGCCACGGAGATCCAGCAAATTGATTAGCAAAGGCGTCGCCCGGGGGGTCCTCGAGCCCGGAAGCCCCCCGGGGCGCTATTCAGCCAGCAGCAGGTAGAGTCCGTCGGGCCGACCCTTAGCCTCTCCTGATCCGGTCACCTCGACCCATGTCCCGACCTAGACCTAGGTCATGCGCTCCAGTCAGACGCATGGCGCCCCACGCTCCTGGCACGACACATGAATCAAACACCCAATAGAGTCAGCTAGGCATATCTCGGTAAGCTCCCGACTCAGGGCATATTTTGCGCCTCAATACTCCCAGTCGGACACGTGGCTGCCCACGCTCCTTAGCCATTACCCGACCCGATCCTCGACACCCGGACTCACCGGTCGGCGCCCGGGGCACGGGCTATTTCGGTCCTATGCCCCCTGTATCATCATATCCAGGGTATGGCCCTAAGATCGGGGTATCGCACGCCTTACTCATCTCTGACTTGACCGTCGGAATGCCTGACCAGAGAAACTCCCCGGCGGGTTTGCTAACGGTCGCCGTTTTGCAGGCAAAAGCCCGCCCACCAGGAGCCAGGGCAGCGCCACCTCATCCACATGCAACGTACGGGAGATCATCCGGCCCTTGGGAGCGCCACCTCGCTTCGCGACAGGATTAAATTTGGCGTTAGAAGGAGGGGCATCCCGCCTGATCAGAAGCGAAGATGGAAGGCCCCAACTGGGCCATGATGACGGATACTCCCGCGGAGTGCACATGGTTTTGAGCAAGTCAGCCTGAGAAGCTCATACCCTCCGGGATAGTGAAAAGGAGGTGTTTTGCGATCTTCACGCATTTAGTGGAAGTTTCACTTTCTCAAGGATAGGAGGGCAGCTCACTCCGCGCGCGCTACAAATCGGGATCCGCTCCCGCTATCCCTCGGATCGGCTCTCAGCCGGACGCGTGGCGATCCACGCTCCCTGAGATGTCCCCGATCGGGAAGCCTCGGATCGGTTTTCAGCCGGACGTGTGCCGATCCACGCTCCCTGAGATGTCCCCGACCGGGAAGCCTCGGATCGGCTCTCAGCCGGACGCGTGGCGATCCATGCTCCCTGAGATGTTCCCGACTGGGAAGCCTCGGATCGGCTCTCAGCCGGACGCGTGGCGATCCACGCTCCCTGAGATGTCCCCGACCGGGAAGCCTCGGATCGGCTCTCAGCCGGACGCGTGGCGATCCATGCTCCCTGAGATGTCCTCGACCGGGAAGCCTCGGATCAGCTCTCAGCCGGACTCATGGCGATCCACGCTCCCTGAGATGTCCCCGACCGAGAGGCTATATTCTCGCTCCGTGCGAGCCTTACCCTCGGATCGGCTCTCAGCCGGATGCGTGGCGGCCCACGCTCCCTGGGAGATCCCCCGACCGAGAGGCCATATTCTCACTCCATACGAGCCTTACCCTCAGATCGGCTCTCAGCCGGACGCGTGGTGACCATCGCTCCCTGAGAGGTCTCCCGACCGAGCACCCATACTCTCACTCCATGTGTCTCTCGCCTGAGAGCCACTCACCTCTCGCCTGCCTATATGGGGCGAGCCACTAAGTCTTCCTGACAGCTGTGAGCAAATGTCTCAGCCAAGGGTACTCAAGTTGACTCTAGAGCGGTTCGCTAGAACACCACGATCCCTGAGATCTCAGTCAGCGGACAGTAAGAAGGAATCATGCTTAGGCATTCTACCTTGCCACTCGCAGAGGCTTAAGCGCTCGCTTGCATCCTCTTCTGAACGGTTGATATAAGGCAACCAGGGAGCTCGGATGTTGCGCGCATTCGCTCGCCACAAAGGGTCGGACGAGCATTCCCCCACTCAGACGGCCTACGTCCAAGCCCTCTGCGCTTAAACGCCAAACATGCATGGGCCGAAGTATACAAGAAGGGAGATGCCAGAAAAGAGAAGTAGCATTCATAAATATTAACTTGGCCTCCACCTACACGAGGAAAATAAAAAAAAGCAGCACTAGACTACGGTTTAGGCGTGGAAGGCTGAGGCGGGGCCCGACCCTGGATCCTCTCCAGCTCCTTTTGAGCCGCCTTCAGCTTTGTGTCCAGAACCGACCGATGCTTTCGCACCCATGAGAGGTCGCTCAAGCAGGCGGCCAGTTCTTCTTCCTTAGCCTTCAGGTCAGCACGCAGCGCCGTAGCCAATTGGTCGGCCTCCTGGAGCTTCGTCATTACCTTGGCCAGCTCCTCATGGGCCTGTAGCTCCAAAACCCAAGCCTGACGCTCGCTATGCTCCAGGTAGGCGATTTGTTGCCGCAGCTGGATAGTCGCCGCCCGAGCTGCATTCAGCTCCACCAGGCGTTCCTGAAGTTGTGCCTTAGCGCGAACTGCACGCCCTTGAAGGGCCGCATTCTCAGCCCGCAGCATGTTCCAGGCCTCGTCGCCCAGTTGCAGCTGCGCGCAGCGAAGCTGAGCCTCCAACTCCTCCCTTCGGGACTCTGCCTGTCGAAGGGACCGAGTCTGAGTGGCGAAGGAAACACCCATATCATAAATTGCGCCGGCTAGTTGCAAAGAAAGCGAAAAGTTAGCCGAGAAAGAACCGGACGAGCAAGAGCCATCAGTAGAGCATACCTAACAAGCCTCCGCTACGACACCATTAGCTCTGGTAATGGGGTCCTGACGGTCAAATGCCCGAAGACCATGATATAGATGGTCGCTCAAGGGGGCGTATAGATGGGCCACCCGGGCAGACCCCAACGGCTCGGAGACAGGAATCTCGTAGGCAGTATGAGGGTCTGCCCGCGATGGTAGAATCAGATGTAACAGACCAGGGCCCGTAGCTCCCTCGGGGAGAGAAGGAAGGGGCATATCAGACTGCACGCTTGAAGAACCGGCTTGAGTGGAGAAGGGCACTGGTTGGATAGCCCTTTGAACGGATGAAGTGGGGACAATAGGCGTAGATACGGGCGAAGAAGGAATCGTCAGCAAAGGAGGCGGAGAAGGGGTCTTCCTCGGGGAGATAGTCGGGGTCACGAAGGGAGGCGAATGGTCGCCTGACCTGTCCCGATGGCGCCTGGTCTCTAATGGACAGGGATCCATGTCTGAAGCTTCAAGCTCAGAATCCGATGTCTCCCCCGTAGGCGATTTGTCCTTACTCAAAGAAGAGGCGTCAGAAGGATCTGCCACCGGAGAGGGAGATACCAGAGTAGCTGACGGCGAGTTAGCCGATTAGCGAGTATGGCCGCCACCGCTGCCGCAAACGCGGCCTCATCCTCGACCCTGCCTTCAAAGACTCAGACAACATTTTGGATCCCAAAGAAGAAACAAGGTTACCAAAAGAAGTGGCTAAGAAGAGGAGGAGAAAGGTAGCCGAAGAGTAGTGGGAAAATGAAGGCGGCGTGGAAGACAACCACTGGCGCCTATATAGGGAATGACGGTCAATCCCAACCGTCGGAAACAGGGCTGCGAGGAAAGGCTAAATCTCCTCAAAACCCTCCAATGGGACCTGTAAAGAGACGAAAGGACGTGATGAGACGCAGTCATTCACGGCAAGCAAGCGTTTCGCTACCCGAGGCAACTAAAACAAACGACTGACGTTTCGGCGCCTGAGCAATCACTGGGCAGGAGACAAGTGGCCCTGCCAATTAATGTAGTCTTTATGCAGAAAGGACAGGTGGGATAGGCGGCCTGCCGACCAGGTGGCTTAAGCAAAAGGGGCTGACTTGACCCAGACCCTTGAGCAAGCTCTCACCAATCCCCTGGTTCGGGTCTCGGTCGGACGCGTGGCAGCCCACGGTTCGACTTGACCAAGTGGCCAAATCCCCATGGGCAAGCTCCCGCTAGTCCCTTGGTTCAGGTCCCCGTCGAACGCGTGGTGGCCCACGCTCCCCGGGTTCGACTTGACCGAGTGGCCAAATCCCCACGGGCAAGCTCCCGCTAGACCCTTGGTTCGGGTCCCGGTCGGACGCATGGTGGCCCACGCTCCTCGGGTTCAACTCAACCGAGTGGACAAATCCCCACGGGCATGCTCCCGCTACCCCCTGGTCCGGGTCCCAGTCGGGTGCGTGGCGGCTCACGCTCCCCGGGTTCAACCTGACCAAGAGGCCAAACCCTTACGACCGAGCACGCTTCCACCAAGCCCTTGGTTCGAGGCCCGATAGAACGTGTGGTGGCCCACGCTTCCCGGAGCTAGCTCGACTAAGCGACCAAAGCATCGCAGGGCGCATGCTTCCGCGGTTGCCTCGACTAGGCCCTCGGGCAGTCGCAGGACGACCCACATTTTCCGGAAGATGGTCCATGGAAAAGTTCATCTCGAGTACCCAGACAACTCATCAACGGATGAATTTTCAAGCCTTTCGGCTCTCGGTCAGCTAGCTTGGGAGACGTACAATGCAATGTTGGAGGGCCCAGGTGCTCAACCTGAACACTCGCTGGGTACAATAGCCAAATATGTGCTCGCTCAAAGCACATACACTTGGAAGTTTTTTACCCCACTGGCTGGGCGTGCGGCTCACAAAAGCTAAGGCATCCGTTTGACTTCTCGCCCGCCTCACTCCTGCTAGTGCGCAGAATCATTGGTATTTGAAAGAAAAGGCAGTTACACTCAAAAAAGAATGGGCACAAAAAGAAAATTCCATTCAAAGGATAAAGGTGTTACAAAACCAAAGATTCTTCGTCTATACACCAAAAGAGGAAGAAAACAGGAGACCCGACCCTCATTTGAAGGGTTGTTTGAATAGGTTGGCCAGGTCCTCGGATATATCTCAAAGTTGAAGAGCTGAGGGAGGCATGTCAACAGATACGTGCCCACCTTGTCTGAGTTGTCGGACCATGCTGAGCCCTTGGTGCGTTAGCACCGCCCGAAGCCGCACAGAGACTTGATCGGTAAAGGCCTTGGAATTGAGGTACTTGAGCCGATGGGTTTCCCATCGCCCAGGCTCCGCCTCCTTCTAGGAACGTAGCTCCTCCAGTTCTACCTGGGCAGTGTCCTAGAATGCCCGGCACTCACGCAGCTCCCATAGCTCAGCCCGAGCTGCATCCCAGGACGCTTAGCGTCCGCGCAACATTTCCAGCTCCTCCGCTTGAGCTCGCAGTTGGTCCTGCAAGATACCAACCTCTTGCTCCCGGGCCGCCAGTTGTGCTCGCAAGGGTTGAACAGCCTCACTCGCTCAACGAAGCTCAGCCTTGGTCTTCAGAAGATCTGCCCGCAGCTGCTCCTTCCGTCTTCGGTCATGAAGCTACGTATACTCGGCCCGGGCAGCTCGGTGCTACGCTTGAACCACCTCCGCATCAGCCAAGACAATCTTGGCTTTGGAGGTCTCTAGCTCCTCCTGAGCCTGACTCAGTAAGTCCTGATGGTCGATAAACTCAGTTCTCAAGTTGTTTAGAGAGGCGTCATCAGAAACCAACTGGGTATGCCGGAGTCGGGCTTCAAGATCCTCCACCCACCGCTTGGCGCGATACCGGGCCTTGGCATGACTCAACATGGATATGCACATGCTGAAGCCTTGGGCCCAAGACTGCAAAAGATATCTGGTAACATCTTAACCAAAGAAAGGGTGAGGCACACAATAGCCCAAAAACACATACCTGTGTGGCCGTAGCCATGAAATCGTCCATCCAGACGCTCGGGCCACTAGAGCTGCGTGCTCGCAAGGCGACTAGAAACCGGTCGGCTACCGTACCATACAGACGATCATCCTGCGACCGTATGGAGGCTGTGCCGCTCGGCACCGTCATGCTCATAAGCAAGTCAGATAGCGAGGGCGGCAGCATGTGCATCAGGTCTTTAGTCGCAGGCTCCCCTGCCTGGGTTGGGGAAGCCTCCCTTGAAGGGGCAATAGCTGACTTCGCCCGGGGCATTGAAGGCGAAGAAGGTGGCAGCGCAGGGGAGTCAGTCATTGGCGCATTGCCCTTTTGCCTTTTGCTGGGCCGGCTAGAAGAAGCTTCCGTGGGGTTGGCTGAGTCAGGCACGGACCCATCACCCCATGGGCACCTCAGCAGACAATGCATAGGTCAGGTATCCTCTGAGCCAGACCAGGAGATTTCCTCATCTTCAGGCGCGAAGGCAGAATTGTTGGGGCAATCAACCCTAAGATGATCTGGAGGATCATGGGGGTTTGATGTGTGTTGGGCAATTTGGTTAAGTTAGGAGTTATTGTTGGACTAATATGTGTATATGAGTGTGCAGGTGTACAGGTACACATGGACTTGGTTGATATCTTCAGGTGAAGAATGGCATGGAGGCAAGCTAGAGGCTTGCGTGCGCATCCGAGGGACCGTTGATAGCAGGGACGATGAGCCGAGGGACGCAGACTTCGAGGTGTACGTGAAGGGTGACATGGAGGCAAGCTGGAGGCTTGCGTGCGCATACGAGGTACGAGGGCCGAAGATGAAGAGGGCGTGAAGGCAACAGTCGAGGCTGCTGGTGAAGAGTCAACCAGGTTGTGAGGGTCCTAGTGTGAGTCGTTGTACTCGGGAACTAAGTTGGGAGGGTTCGAGTGCGGAGTGAAATGTACTCGGGGAGTGTAACCCTAGACTTAGGTTCGGACCAGTCGACTGCTTGGGAGCAATCGACTGGTGTCGACTGGGATAGCTGGCAAAATTTAAACGTTGTATGACAACGGTCGAATCTGAGTGGGACCAGTCGACTGCCCTTGAGGGCAGTAGACTGGTAGCGGCTGTTTCAGATTCGAGCCCTATTTAAAGGGGCTCGTTTCATGCTTTCTTTTCTTGATGAAACAAGCTTGGTTAAGGCTTGTTAGTAGTCTCTTTGTGCTCAGAGTGTGCTTGGTGTTGTAGCGAGGTATCTCCACCCACAAGGAGCAACGAGGGTTAGCCGGAGGTTATCCGGGAAGTGATCCACCGACGAATTCTTGGATTAGTCACTCATCCGGGATGGATACCAAGTAAATCTTCATTGTTAGCATTGGTTGGTTTTGTCTTATTGTTTTTATTGTATATTCCGCTGCGCAAACTAACCGTGTAGGTAGAAGAGATTCAAAAATCGCTATTCACCCCCCCTCTAGCGTACGGAAACGATCCTACAAATGGTATCAGAGCTATGACCTCTCTTGATCGGACTAACCGCCGAGAGAGCACACGCCAGAGGAAGAAAAATGATGGAAGACAAATTTGGGGAAAACATCTACACTCCACCACCCTACGACTATGAGGATTTCGACTATTGAAAAGCAAGGATGGAGACTTGGCTTAGCATGGATTGGGCGTGTAGGATGATCATAGAAGAGTCGTTCGAGATTCCAAAGGATAAGCATGGGAAGAGGCTTAGGCCTAGATATTGGAATCAAGAACAACAAGATCAAGCAAAAGCAAATGAAAAGGTAATTAATATTTTAGTAAATATTTTGCCTAACAATATTTTAAGTGGTGTAGGGGTATACCAAAATGCATATGAATTGTGGATCAAATTAGAAGAATTTCATAAGAACCCTACCCGAGCTCAACTAATGGAAGAACCCAAAGAGATGAGTCAAATGGTTCAAGAAGAAGAAAAAGGAGATGAATTGATCATCTTATCAAGTGAAGAGGAATTGAGTGAAGAAGCATCCACCTCATCTGTAGTAGAAGAAGTATCAACATCAAGGGTTGAGGGGGAGGAGAGATCCTCATCCACACAAGAGCAAGAGAAAGCTCCAACCTCCACCAAAGAAAAATCAAAAGAGCATATCATATGCTTTAGTTGCAACAAAAAGGGGCACTACAAGGATAAGTGCCCACTAGGTAAAAAGGAGGTAATTTCTAAGCCCAAGTCTATTCAGTTAAATTCTAATCCGGGTTGTAGGAATGAGGAAGTTCAAAAGAAAAGAAGAAACATTCGATGCTTCACATGCGGGGAGCTAGGGCATTACCATACAAAATGTCCAAGGAAAGGAGAGCTCAAGAAGATAGAGCATCTTAGGAAATGGGAGAAAGAAGAAAGAAAGAAGAGCTCATATCAAGGGGGAGCTACAAAGGTAAGAGAGGTAACCTCTAATTCTACTTATGCTTCAAATTCTTCCATGAATGCTTAAAATGGTTGTATGAATGATAGAATTAATAACAATTGTTTGCCCATGCGTGTTTTTGGTTTTAAATATCATGATAGGAATAAAAACACTTTTGCGAGCCAAAACACCAAAAATTCTATGTTTCATGACAAATCTAGGAATTCTAGGACTAAGGACCAAGACATAAACCCTAAGAAAGGGAGACATATGCCTAGAAAAATGGGTAGACCTAGGAATGACCAAATTAGGTATAATGATCCTAAGGTTAGAAGTTTGGAAAAGGAAAATCAAGTTTTGAAAACAAAACTTGATAAATTGGAGAAAAAACTAAATAGACTCATTAGGGGGTCCAAGAGGTCAAGCATGATGCAAAAAGATCAACCTCTTAGGAATGGTAGACCGGGTCTAGGATACCACCATAGGAGGGCAAATTGTAGTAAAATGGTATATTCAAGGATGCCCTATAACTATGGTAGAGAAAAGATCAAAAATGGCAAAGAAAACCCATTTAAAGGAAAAGAAAAGGAATTGACCAAGGAAAAGGTCTATAGAGTCAAGAGAGTGATAGTGGAAGGTCAAGAAGCACCGAAAGAGCACCGGTATGGTCTTGCCTTTGTAGATGAGTTACCTAGAGAGGTAACTGTTGGATCGTAGAAACTCGATAAAGGGGGGGGGGTGAATATCGAGATTAAATTTTTCGGAACACTTAGAGAAAATATGCAGCAGAAAATAAATCAATCGTGAACACAGGTTGGTTTTACTTGGTTCGGAGTTGCGGTCGGCTCCTACTCCAAGGCCCATGGTCCTTGACCGTTTACTTTGGGCAATTCTATATTCGGAAAATCTTTTACAAAGTGATAGTACAGATATAGAATTGGAAAAAGCAACACTTTCATAATTTAAGTTTACCGACGCCCGAGGTGGATCGAATTTCGAAGCAGAGGGTCGTCGTCGGCGCTGGAATCTCAAAGTCGAAGTTTGTCGAGGCGCAGCGGTTGAATGAGAGTGTCTGGAGCGTAGAGAGAGATCTTGTTTGAAGCCTTGGGGGTGAACCCCCTTTTATAGCACCCATGGGGGCGCCCGTGTTGATGGGGGCACCTACACGTGGCCTCTCCTGCGCGATCTCTTATCCGTAGACTCGGTCAGCGCTTATCCATCTTCACTGGGGTGCCTGAGCTGATGGGGGCGCCCGTGACCTCACAGGCGCCTGAGCTGCCTTGGTCCAGAGGCTTCGTGGCTGTTTGCTTCGCTTGCTTCTATTTTGCCTTTGCACTGGGGCGCCCGTATGCATCCGGGCGCTTAACCCCAGTAAGGTGCCTCACCCCATTGAGGCGCCTCAGCTACAGAAAACCAGTCCTTCGATCTCTGCAACCACGATTAGTTCCAAAACAAAGAAGCAAAACATATTAGCCTTTATTTACAGCCTAAGCTGTCTTGGTTCTGACTTTGGGTCTCCCAAATGGAACCCTAGGTCGAACGGACGCCTACTGTTCCATCGACGGGGGACGCGCCCTCACCTACTCCTCTCAGGAGAGTTTACCTTTTGCCAACCGGCTCCTCCGGTTGGACTTTTGCCCAATCCACCTGACCAGATCTTCGTGCCCAACTTCCGGTCAGGTCTTTGGTGCCCAGCCCGTTGCCAGGACTTCTTGCCCAGTCCTCGACCAGGACTTCTTTGCCCAGCTCTTTATCAGGACTTCTTGCCTAGTGTACCTAGGACTTTTTCTGCACACTCAGTAAGCATGTTAGATCACAATAACACCTTAACTTCTGAACCCTTTTCCATTATCAAAACACAGGTTTGACTTTGGTGTTGCCTACACCAACAATCTCCCCCTTTTTGATTTATGGCAATATGGTTCAAAAAGTTAAGTTAAAGAGACATATTACAAGCAACGTATTTAGTTTCCTCCCCCTGAGTTTTTCAACGATGTGTGGGGTTTTTGAAAAACTTCTAAGTCCTTGCCTATTCTTAGAGAAACTCAAAAAATATTTTCCAAAAGATTTTTCAAGTAAACCACTTAGAAATTTCCAAAATAGACTTTCAAGTTAGAAACTTAGAAAATTTTTCCAAAAGATTTTTAAGTTAAACACTTAAAGAATTTTCCAAAAGACTTTTAAGTTTAAACACATAGAAAATTTTTCCAAAAGATTTTTAAGTTAGAAACTTTAGAAAATTTTCCAAAAGATTTTTAGGTTAAACACTTAGAAAATTTTCCAAAAGACTTTTAAGTTAAACACTTAGAAAATTTTTCCAAAAGATTTTTAAGTTAGAAACTTTAGAAAATTTTTCAAAAGATTTTTAAGTTAGAAACTTTAGAAAATTTTCCAAAAGACTTTTAAGTTAAACACTTAGAAAAAACTTCATTTTTGAAATGTTTAGATTTTAACCATTTTTAAGCATTTTTTTACTTTTTGAAGAAGGAGATAAAAATTTGAAAAAAAACTTCTTTTCTCTCCTTTCCTTTCTCTCCCCTTTTGCCATATATCAAAAAAATATTATAGCAAAAAAAATTTGAGTAAAGAAAGTAAAGTTCTGTATTGAACCAAGTCTAAACACTTTATGCATAAGCTGGACCAAACCAATTTAAACCTTCTTTTTCGGGTCCTATCTAACCTAGTTAGCTACTTACTAACTGTTATAAACAGTAGCTTTCACTAGGGTTAGTCAAGTTAAGTGATCTGATCAAGTTAGATTTTCTAAGCTTGACACTTAACCTGATTACTGTTCAATTTGTATTTATTGCCCCAATTACTACAGATGCACTAACTTAAAGCATCTTGAATCAAGGCATAGACCTAAGCATCTCAACCCAATCTAGGTTGTCATTCAAAAGTATCCTAAGGTGCTTGTGAGATGCTGGCTTCTAGATCTATAGGTGCATGCAGTTCTAGGGTTAGGGCCTAAGCTAAGTCCATTTGCGAAAAAACCCTAGTTTTAAAGGGGGTAAGTTTTTGAAAAAAAACTAAGTCAGAAAATCATTTTTAAATTTCAAGACAAAATGATTTTTCAAACATATTAAATAACATATAAGAAATAAAGCAATTAAAAAAAATGTAGAGCAGTCCTATTCTACTAAGCATAACCCTAACTGCCTTCTTAGTGAGCTAAACTCAGACTCAGGTAAGGGTTTGGTAAAGATATCAGCTAAGTTTGACTTTGAGTCCACATGCTTAAGGACTATTTCACCCATGGCTACATGATCCCTTACAAAGTGATGTTTAACCTCTATATGCTTTGTTCTTGAGTGTTGGATTGGATTTTTAGTTAGATTGATTGAACTTATGTTATCAATGTAGACTTGGGTTTGGGTGTAATCAAGCTGGAAGTCCTTAAGAGTGTGCATCATCCATAAGAGTTGTGCTACACACTCTCCTAAAGCAACGTATTCTGCTTCGGTTGTAGATAGAGCTACGCAGTGTTGCTTTCTACTGCACCAACTGACTAGACTATTTCCTAAAAGTTGGCAGCTTCCACTTGTACTCTTTCTATCTAGTTTGCATCCAGCATAGTCAGAATCAGAGTATCCTGACAAGTCAAAGGTTGAGGTCCTAGGATACCAAATCCCTACATTTAGGGTGCCCTTAATGTATCTAAGTACTCTTTTTAGGGTTGCTAAGTGTGATTCCTTAGCACAGGTTTGGTATCTAGCACACATTCCTACAGAGAATAGAATATCAGGTCTGCTAGCTGTAAGGTAAAGTAGACTTCCAATCATACTTCGGTATAGCTTAAGATCTACAGGTTAACCTTCAGGGTCACTATCAATTTTGATATTTGTGGCCATAGGGGTATTTATACTTTTGGAGTTATCCATTTTAAATTTCTTTATTAACTCCTTAGCATATTTGGATTGGTGAACATAATTCCCATCCCTGGTTTGCTTAATTTGCAGTCCTAAGAAGAAATTAAGCTCACCAACTAAGCTCATTTCAAATTCATTTTTCATTATTTTTATAAATTCTTTTAAAAAATTTGAGTTGGTGGATCCGAAAATTATGTCGTCCACATAGATTTGAGCAATGAAAATGTCTTTTTCTAAGGTTTTAACAAAAAGGGTGGAATCAATTTGTCCTTGGTTAAATTCCTTAGAAATAAGATAAGTTGTTAGGCGTTCATACTATGCCCTAGGTGCTTGTTTTAACCCATAAAGTTCCTTATTAAGTTTGAAAACGTAGTCAGATTTTTCTAGGTCCTCAAATCCGGGAGGTTGTCCTACATAGACTTCTTCTTTGATAAACCCATTTAAAAAGGTTGACTTAACGTCCATTTGGTAAAGTTTAAATCCTCTATGGGCTGCAAATGCTAATAGCATCCTAATGGACTCAAGTCTGGCTACTGGGGCATAGGTTTCATCATAGTCTAATCCTTCGACTTGACTGAACCCTTTTTCTACTAAGCGGGCTTTGTTTCTGACTATTTCCCCTTGGTCATTTAGTTTGCTCCTAAATACCCACTTAGTATCTATAATAGACTTGCCCTCAGGTTTAGATACTAGTTCCCAGACTTGGGTTCTCTCAAATTGGGCTAATTCTTCTTGCATAGCTATGATCCAATCAGGATCAGGTAGGGCTTCCTCTATAGTCTTAGGTTCAATTTTTGAAATTAGTGCTATCTGACTAAGATTTCTATAGGAAGACCTAGTTCTGACTCCTAAGGTTGGATCACCCATAATTTGATCAAAAGGGTGACTGAGTCTGAGTTTCTTGGTTCTTCTAGAACTAGGTTCAGCCTCAGGTCCGGCTGGACAGTTTGGTTCAATATTTTTTTAACTACTTGGGTCGGTCCAATCATTGGTTCAGTTGACGCAGTAGTTGGTTCAAGAGTTAGTTCATTTAGAGGTTCAACTAGTGGTTCAATTGATGATTCAATTATATGCTCATTTTCTTCTTGATCAATATTTGATGGATTCAGGTTTTGATTATCAGATTTTGATTATCAGATTTTGAATTAGTTTCCTCATCAAATATTAAATTCGTTGTTTCTTCAATTTTATTAGTTTGTTTATTGTAGACCCTATAAGCCCTACTTGTTGTTGAATATCCTAAGAATACTCCTGGAGTTGACTTAGACTGAAATTTACCTAGGTAGTCCTTGGTGTTTAAGATATGTACTTTGCACCTGAAGACCCTTAGATAATGTATGTTTGGCAGTCTATGGTAATATAGCTCATAGGGAGTTTTATTATGTCTTTTGTTAATTAGGACCCTATTTTGGATATAGCAAGCCGTACTAATTGCTTCTGCCTAAAATTGGTTAGCTAGGTTAAATTCATTGAGCATTGTCCTAGCGGCTTCCTGTAAGGTTCTATTCTTTCTTTCTACTATCCCATTTTGCTGGAGGGTTCTAGGACAAGAAAATTCATGAATATATCTATTTATTCTACAGAATTCCTCAAACCTTTGATTCTCAAACTCTCCCTTGTGATCACTCCTAAGTCTTTTGATTTTGGTGTCATTTTGATTTTTGATTATCTTACATAAGTCAATAAGGGTTTCATCCTTAGTTTTTAGGAACCTAACCCAGGTAAACCTAGAGTAGTCATCGATAACGACTAAGCAGTACCAGTTTTCGCTTAGTGACTTGGGTCCATGTGAATCAAATAGGTCAAGGTGCAGGAGCTCAAGTGTGGTTTGAGTTAGGTCTGATTGAATTTGCTTGAGATTAGACCTGGTTTGTTTACCTTGATTACATGAGTTACATATCGTGTTTTCATAGTTCTTAATTTTTGGTACTCCTTTAATTAGACCAAGTTGGGTGATTTTTGAAATTAGTCTAACATTAGTGTAACCTAATCTCCTATGTCAGAGGTTGGATTCTTCTAATTGAGTTAAGAGACATTTAGGTATTAAGGGTAGATTGATAGTATAAACATTATTTTTCCTAGTACTCTTAAGCAAGACTTCTGAGTCTTGAAGGTTTCTAATCAGGCAGACAGAGTTAGTAAATGTAACTATATATCTAGTATCACATAGTTGACTTATACTAAGCAAATTAAACTTGAAATTTTCAACCAACAGAACCTTTTTAATCACAAAATCGGATTTGAGTTCAATGTTACCTGACCCAATGACTTTGAGTGTAACATTGTTGTCAAATGCTACTGAGCCTAGGTTCTTGAACTTGAGTTTGGTGAATTTCAATTTGTCTCCAGTCATGTGTCTGGAGCATCCACTATCCAACATCCATTGGTCCAAATCTTTATGTTCCTACACATAAAGTATTTATTGATTTGGATTCAATTAGAATTAAGGATAGCTTAAATTAATTTTCACAACCTAATCTGTCTCACCCAATCTAGTGTTATCAATCACGTTAACCTTATGGGTTTTGTGAGACAGGTTTTAACAGAATGAAGATTTTAATTTGAAATGACATGGTTAAATTTAAAAGGTTAAGTTAATTTTGAAAATTTTAATTAAGTTTTAAGTTTATTTTGAAAAGTTGTGTTGAATCTAGGATTAATCGAAATTTGTGTTAGATTCAAATCTAACAATAGTAAAGTGAATTTGATTTTCAATAATTGGCTTCCAAGTCTTGGCGAGGCACTAGGCCTTCTTTAGTCGTAGCCTTATTGGATCATCAACCTTTCCTTGACAAAGCCTTTTATTGAAAATTCATCTTCAAGTTACTTCTTGAAAGATTTTGGTCTAACTATTTGGGTCTTGGATCGGTAGCTTCGGCTAGTTCCACCAGAATGGCTTCCCTAATGTACTATCATCTCACCTCCACCCAATACTATGTTATTCAACTTTCAATTAAGTCATTTTAGTCCTTAGTCTAACCAATCCTAGATCTAAATATGATAATTGCAGTAGTAAATAAACAAGCAATCATGCAATAATAAAGAAATAAGCATGCAATAAAAAAAATTAAAGAATTAAAAAAAATATCTAATTATGAAAATTATTTTTAAATTGGCTCCCCCTGGACTATAGCCTCAATAATGATTAGGCAAGATGTAAATCTTGTCCTTGGGAATCCAATACTGGTTTGGTCCAACTTGGTTGTTCAAGCAAATCTTGGGAACCCATGCTTGATTTTTGGCTCTAGGTTGGTTCAATACAGCATAGTACGACCATTGTCTCGACTTGGTTTGATACCCTAATCCAGATCAATTAAGAACGGACTTCTGTTTTCCAAGGATCATGTCAAGACCCTTGGAATCTGAAGTAAATCACTCTAAAGCCACTCTGAGCTCTTTGACCTGAGTTTTTAAGGAGGAATTTTCTTTCTCAAGCTTTTCAACTTGAGTAGAGTTTCCTTCTTGAACATTCTCGGTCAAGGATCTCGAGTCGGCTTCCTCTTTCAGGAGTTTTACTTCCTATCAGAGGAACTCGACCCGGATTTTGGCTTTCGCCAAGTTATGAGATAAATAAGCAATTAATTTAGATAATTCAACTTTGGAATAACCTCTTATCGTTATTTGGTCGTTTTCCGAGATTGTGAGCCTTCCGTCATCTGGCTCTGATTCTGATCCGGTGTCGATGTCTTCCGAAGCGTTTAAAGCGAGAAGATTTGATTGTGGGGCCTCTTCTTCTTCTTCGGAGGAAGATTTATCCCACGTGGCTTGGAGAGCCTTCTTCCATCGAGTCTTCTTGGCTTCCTTCAGATTGGGGCATTCTGATTTGTAGTGTCCCTTCTTATTGCATTCGTAGCAGGTGACATTTGTTTTGCCTTTTGAGGTTGAAGGTTCAGCTGGATCTTCCTTTCGTCGACTTGCTTTCTTTCTGTTGGTTTGATGCTTCAGCTCCTTGTAGTAGTCCCGAGCTAGCCGAACCAACAAGGGTCGATCCCCTTCACTATCTTCTGAGTTTGTTTCTGAGTCAGACTCGGGTGCAGGTTGAGGCTTCTTCTTGGCGACTTTTCCTTGGGGTTTACCTGCAAGAAAAGCAATACTTTTCTTGACCATAGTGCAGTTAGTCTGTTCATGCAATTCTAACTCTGAAAAAAGTTTATCTAACTTAATTTTTGAAAGGTCCCTGGAAACCTTGTAAGCATCTACCATAGATGCCCACAGTGTGTTCCTAGGGAACGTGTTTAGGGTATACCTGATTAGATCACGGTTCTCTACCTTATGACCTATTGTATGCAGCTCATTCATTAGCTCATGGATTTTGGCGTGAAGCTGTGCTGCTGATTCTCCTTCGTTCATTTTTATTGTGTAGAGTTTGTTCAGCAACAGATCCCTTTTGCTAATTCTGGTGTCGAAGGTACCTTCGGGCGGCTCAATTAGCTTGCTCCAGAGTTCTTTGGCGCTGTTGAAAGGACCCACTCGGTTCAGCTCTTCCTTGGTCAATCTGCATTGCAACGTCTGAGTTGCCTTTGCATCAACCTCGATCTTCTTCTTCAACGAGGCACCCCATTTAGAATAGTGTTGTACCACTCCTTCTGCGTTCTTGGGGATCTTGAGTCCAGATTGGATTATTATCCACATGTCCACCTGAGTTTTCAGGTGGACTTCCATCCTGCTTTTCCAGTAGGAGAAATCTTCTCCACTGAAAAGCGGTGGTCCAGCTGTGCTGAATCCTTCTTGCATGGCTATAATATTTTTTGAAAAAAATAAAGATGAGGAAAACTTGTTCCAAGACTTGGTCTTGGATTGGTAGTGCAGAAGAAAATTAATAGAAATGAAAACGATCGAGTGGTGTTGCACCAACCTCGATTAACTAGAAAAATTCAAAAAAAAATTAAAATAATTTCATAAAATCCAAAAAAACCTCTCAAATTGGTGGTTGCACCAAATTTGAGCTACCCGCTCTGATACCACTTGTTGGATCGTAGAAACTCGATAGAGGGGGGGGGGTGAATATCGAGATTAAATTTTTCGGAACACTTAAAGAAAATACACAGCGGAAAATAAATCAATCGCGAACACAGCTTGGTTTTACTTGGTTCGGAGTCGCGGTCGGCTCCTACTCCAAGGCTCACGGTCCTTGACCGTTTACTTTAGGCAATTCTATATTCGGAAAATCTTTTACAAAGTGATAGTATAGATATATAATTGGGAAAAGCAACACTTTCGTAATTTAAGTTTATCGACGCTCGAGGTGGATCGAATTTCAGAGCAGAGGGTTGTCGTCGGCGATGGAATCTCGAAGTCAAAGTTTGTCGGGGCGCAGCGCTTGAACGAGAGTGTCTGGAGCGTAGAGAGCGATCTTGTTTGAAGCCTTGGGGTGAACCCCATTTTATAGCACCCATGGGGGGCGCCCGTGTCGATGGGGGCGCCTACACATGGCCTCCCCTGCGCAATCTCTTATCCGCAGGCTCGGTCAGCGCTTATCCATCTCCACTGGGGCGCCTGAACTGATGGGGGCGCCCGTGACCTCACGGGCGTCTGAGCTGCCTTGGTCCGGAGGCTTCGTGGCTGTTTGCTTCGCTTGCTTCTGTTTTGCCTTTGCACTGGGGCACCGGTATCTATCCGGGCGCCCGTATGCATCCGGGTGCCTAACCCCAGTAAGGTGCCTCACTCCATTGAGGCGCCTCAGCTGCAGAAAACCAGCCCTTCAATCTCTGCAACCACGGTTAGTTCCAAAACAAAGAAACAAAACATATTAGCCTTTATTTACAGCCTTAGCTGTCTTGGTTCTAACTTTGGGTCTCCCAAATGGAACCCTAGGTCGAACCGACGCCTACTGTTCCCTCGACGGGGAACACGTCCTCACCTACTCCTCTCAGGAGAGTTTATCTTTTGCCAACCGGCTCCTCCGGTTGGACTTTTCCCCAATCCACCTGACAAGGTCTTCATGCCCAAATTTCAGTCAGGTCATCGGTGCCCAGCCCATTGCCAGGACATCTTGCCTAGTCCTCGACCAGGACTTCTTTGCCCTACTTCCGGTCAGGTCTTCTTGCCCAGTCCTCGACCAGGACTTCTTTGCCCAGCTCTTTGCCAGGACTTCTTGCCTACTATACCTAGGACTTTTTCTGCACACTCAGTAAGTATGTTAGATCACAATAACTCCTTAACTTCTGAACCCTTTGCCATTATCAAAATACAGGTTTGACTTTGGTGTTGCCTGCACCAACAGTAACTAGGGCTAGGAGCTCAAGGGAGAGCTCTAGAAGCCAGAATGGGATCCATGGTCAATGGATCTCAGGTGGTTTCCTTCTAGGAGATTAGATGAGCTATAAAGTGTGCCAAAAGGGTCAAAAGGCTAAGGTTAGCCTTAATACTAGAGAATTGACACAAAAGAAAGAAAAAGATGAAAATTATAATGAAAAAAGTAATAAAAAAAATAAAATAAAGATCAAGAGTATAAAATGAGTATGGAAAAAGATAAAAGAGGTAAATAAACTCTAAGTGAGTTAAATTGTTGAATTGAGAAGAAGATAAAGGTATGAATATTGTACACGTTGGATTCTAAAAGAATAGGGAGAGTTATAAAGGAGAAATAGAAAGATTGGAAAATGGGGGTATAATTGATAAGAAATTGGTTTTTTAATGTGAAAATACCATATAACATGAATGCTATCAGTGTAATTATGAAATGAGTATTGGGAAGAGAGCATCCAAGAAGAGGTTTAAATTAGAACTTCTAGTTGAGTTTAAATTGTTGGAATTGAGAAAGAACCGATAGAGGAGGGGGGGGTGGGTGAATATTGGTAAAACAACGTTTTTCCGGATTCGTAAAGAGAGATAAAGTAAGAATCTCCAGGTTCCGGGTTTAAAAAATCTAGGTCAAAATAATGGAATTAATTTTAATACATGATATTTCAAAAGCAATTTTTTGAAAAATATTTTCCAAAAAGATTTTAGTTGGGCACTTTGGAAATTTTATACTAAAAAAATTTCTCAAATATCTCTTGAAGGTAAGATTTATACTTAGAAACTTTTCTATTAGAGAAGTTTAGACATAAGTACTTAGAGATATTTTGAACATAACTTAAGTTTAAGTACTTAAAAAGCTTTTGAAAACTGCTTGGGTTAAGTACTTAACAAAGATTTTGAAAACAATTTAGATCAAGTACTTTTGAAACAGTTTTGGAAAAACATAGATTTAAGTATATAAAAAAAACTAGGTTTAAATACTTTGAAATAGTTTTGAAAAAACTGGGATTACGTACTTTTCAATAGTTTTGAAAAAACTTAGATTAAGTACTTTTTGAAGTAGTTATTTCATAAAAACTTAGATTAAGTACTTTGAAATAGTTTTAAAAAACTTAAAAAAACTTAGATTAAGTACTTTGAAATAGTTTTTGAAAAACTTAAAAAAACTTAGATTAAGTACTTTTTGAAGAAAGGATAAAGTTTTGAAAATTTTGAAATTTGGAAAAAAAACTTAAAATTTTAAAGCTTCTCTCCTTTCCTATCTCTCCCCCTTTGCCATATATCAAAAATAAAGCAATATAGCAAAAATAAATTGCATAAGGATATGACAAAAGAATAATGTGTTGTACTGAACCAATTCAAGATATACACTGAACCAAACCAATTTTAATTATCTCTTTAGGGTCCTGTCTAACCCAATTAGTTACTTACTAACTGTTATAAACAGTAGTTTTCGCTAGGGTTAGTCAAGTTAAGTGTTCTGTTCAAGTTAGATTTTCTAAGCTTGACACTCAACTTGATTACTGTTTAAGTTGTATTTAGTGCCCCAATTACTGCAGATGCACTGACTTAAAGCATCTTGAATTAAGGCAAAGATCTAAGCATCTCAACTCATTCTAGGTTATTAGTCAAAAGTACCCTAAGGTGCTTGTGAGATGCTGGCTTCTAGATCTATAGGTGCATGCAGTTCTAGGGTTAGGGCCTAAGCTAAGTCCATTTTCGAAAAAACCCTAGTTTTGAAGGGGGTAATTTTAAATAAAACTAAGTCAGAAAATTGATTTTTAAAATTGTAAACAGATTTTGAAAATTAAGTAAAGCAGTTTTAAAATTATTTTAAAAATGATTTTCAAATCAAGTAAAGCAGTAAGAAAACCAAAAGTAGAGTAAACCTATTCTACCAAGCATAATCCTAACTGCCTTCTTAGTGAGCTGAACTCAGACTCAGGTAGGGGTTTGGTGAATATGTCAGCTAAGTTAGATTTATAGTCTACATGTTTAAGGACTATTTCACCCCTGGCTACATGATCTCTTACAAAGTGGTGTTTAACTTCTATGTGTTTAGTTCTAGAATGTTGGATTGGGTTCTTAGTTAGATTAATTGAGCTTATATTGTCAATGAAGACTTGAGTTTGGGTGTAGTTAAGCTGAAAGTCCTTAAGAGTGTGCATCATCCATAGTAGTTGTGCTACACACTCTCCTAAGGTAACATACTCAGCTTCAGTTGTGGATAGAGCTACACAGTGTTGTTTTCTGCTGCACCAACTTACTAGACTGTTTCCTAACAGTTGACAGCTTCCACTTGTGCTCTTTCTATCTAATTTACAACCAGCGTAGTCAGAATCTGAGTATCCTGACAAATCAAAGGTTGAGGTCCTAGGATACCAAATCCCTACATTTAGGGTGCCCTTAACATATCTTAGTATTCTTTTTAGGGCTGCTAAGTGTGTTTCCTTAGCACAGGTTTGGTATCTAGCACACATTCCTATAGCAAAAAGGATATCAGGTCTACTTGCTGTAAGGTACAGTGACTTCCAATCATACTTCTATAGAGTTTAAGGTCTACTGGTTTACCATCAGGGTCACTATCTATTTTTATATTGGTGGCCATGGGGGCACTTATGCTCTTAGAGTTATCCATTTTAAATTTCTTTATTAACTCCTTAGCATATTTGGATTGATGGACATAGTTTCCATCCCTAGTTTGTTTAATTTGTAATCCTAGGAAAAAGTTGAGCTCACCAACTAAGCTCATTTCAAATTCATTTTCCATTATTTTAACGAATTCTTTTAAAAAATTTGAGTTGGTGGACCCAAAGATTATGTCGGCGACGTAGATTTGGGCAATAAAGATTTCTTTTCCTAAGGTTTTAATAAATAGGGTTGAATCGATTTGTCCTTGTTTAAATTCTTTAGAAATTAGGTAAGTTGATAAGCGTTCATACCAGGCCCTAGGTGCTTGTTTTAGTCCATAAAGTGCTTTAGTGAGTTTGTAAACATGGTCAGGTCTTTCTAAGTCCTCAAACCCAGGGGGTTGTCCTACATAGACCTCTTCCTTAATGAATCTATTTAGAAAAGCTAATTTTACATCCATTTGGTATAGTTTAAATCCTTTATGCGATGCAAAGGCTATTAGCATCCTAATGGACTCAAGTCTAGCTACCGGGGCATAGGTTTCGTCATAATCTAACCCTTCTACTTGGCTGAATCCTTTCACTACTAAGCGGGCTTTATTTCTGACTATTTCTTCTTGATCATTTAACTTATTCCTAAAAACCCACTTAGTGTCAATGACGGATTTGCCCTCAGGTTTAGGTACTAGTTCCCAGACTTGGTTCCTCTCAAATTGGGCTAACTCTTCTTGCATAGCTATGATCCAATCAGGATCAGGTAGGGCTTCCTCTATAGTCTTAGGTTCAATTTTTGAAATCATTGCTATCTGACTAAGGTTTCTATAGGAAGACCTAGTTCTGACTCCTAAAGTTGGATCACCCACGATTTGATCAGTTGGGTGACTAAGTTTGGGTTTCTTGGTTTTTCTGGAACTTGGTTCAGCCTCAAGTCCGGTTGGTCGATTTGGTTCAACATTTACTTCAACATTTGGTTCAATAGTTGGTTCAATAGTTAGTTCATTTAAGGTTTCAATTAAAGGTTCTACATTTTGTTCATTATCTTCTTGATCAGTATTTGATGAAGTTTGATTTGGATTATCAGATTTTGAGTTGATTTCTTTATTAAATATTAGATTAGTTGTTTCTTCAATTTTCTTAGTTTGTTGTTGTAAACCCTATAGGCTCTGCTTGTTGTTGAATATCCTAGGAAGATGCCTGGGGTTGACTTAGACTGGAATCTACCTAGATAGTCCTTGGTGTTTAGGATATGGACTTTACACCCAAAGACCCTTAGGTAGTGTAGATTTGGAAGTCTATGGTAGTATAATTCATAGGGTGTTTTATTATATCGTTTGTTAATTAGGACCCTATTTTGGATGTAGCAAGCCGTACTAATTGCTTCCGCCCAATATTGGTTAGCTAAGTTGAATTCATTAGCATAGCTCTAGCGGTTTCCTGTAGGGTTCTATTTTTTCTTTCGACTATCCCATTTTACTGGGGGGTTCTAGGACATGAAAATTCGTGTATATACCCATTTACCTTACAAAATTCCTCGAACCATTGATTTTCAAACTCTCCCCCGTGGTCACTCCTAAGTCTTTTGATTTTAGTATCGTTTTGATTCTCAATTAACTTACAAAAGTCATTGAATAGGTTTAGGGTTTCATCTTTGGTCTTTAGAAACCTCACCCAGGTAAACCTAGAGTAATCATCAACTATTACTAAGCAGTACCGGTTTCTGCTTAGTGACTTGGCTCCATGTGACACTAGTAGAAAAATGCTTTATAACCACGGGCGTTCACCGTTGTCGTAGGCGAAAAACACTGTTGTTAAAGGCCATGTTGTTAAAAGGGTGGTCTACATCAACAGTTACAAACCGTTGTCATTTATACTCAATAACAACATAATAACAATGGATTTTCACCGTTGTCTTTTAATGTGATCAACAACAGGTTTACAATAGTATTAAACCGTTGTTTTTGTGTGATTTAAGCAATAATTTAACAACAAATAAAAATCGTTGTCTTTTGGTTGAGACAGCCAACAATTTACAACAAATACTATTTAAAAAATAAATTATTTAAATAATTAAACAATATTGAGCAAACACACTTCAAACAATCATACATCAAAATATCATCAAATATCATACATCATACTGTGTAAATATCATACATCAAGATATCCTCAATATTAGTCCAAACTGAGATAACATCATCAAAATATCATATACATCAAGAACCAGAAACTGAGATAAACAAATAGATGAAGACAGCCGCACCCAAGTAGCTTCATCCAAGTGCAGTCAACCAGATGAAGACAGCCACGCCTCTTAGCTTTGCACCATAAGCTGATTCCTTCCCTTGGATATGAATTGTCACAACAAATAGAAATATAAAATGAGCATTCATGCACAATTAAAAATAGTAGACCAAAAGATTCTAGAAGATAATTATGATACAAAGTTACCTATGACTTAGTCTAACAAAAGGATATGATAAACAGATAGAAGATGACTTTCAGTTTGACCAATAAAAAAATTTGTGAAAGCAAGCCAAATTTACTGGTTCGAAGCTTCAGCAAAATAGCAGAATGGTAAAGAAGTACATGTGTAGATTCTCCAAAATTTCAGTGAATGAGCAGTGCACTCATGGTATGGGAAAATCCAAGTGTAAACGTGATGCCTATTTTTTTGCATGTGGTATGATGACTATTTTTTAGCATGTGGTATTCTCCAAAGTTATCTTCAAAAAGGGGATAAGGGCAGCACATACAATAACTGAACCATCTCTTTCAACTACTATAAACGAACCCAACTGCTAGAGAAGCTGAAGATGATAATAATGTTTAAAGCACCAAACTTTATGTGTAAGTGTATCAGATGTCAAGTATCAAAGATGAGAAAAGATAACTAACTTAAGTTATGAGCTTCTTGATAAGGTCACTCTTCAGGAATTTGATATCTATAATTTTACCAAATTTTATAAGGTCACACTTCAGTGATCAAACATTAACAAGAAATACACAGCATGAAATAACTGTCCAAATCTGTGTTGACTATAGAAACTTGGATAATGACACCCAAACAGTTGACGCTAAGAGTGATCACGGGCGTCACTGTTTAAGTTATGAGCTTCTTGATAAGGCCACTCTTCAGGAATTTGATATCTATAATTTTACCAAATTTTATAAGGCCACACTTCAGTGATCAAACATTAACAAGAAATACACAGCATGAAATAACTGTCCAAATCTATGTTGACTATAGAAACTTGGATAATGACACCCAAACAGTTGACGCTTAGAGTCGCAAGAAAAATAATTTATTGTGATAATTAAAAAAATGCTATATTGTGTAGAGTTTCTAGGACATTGAGAATTTCTAATGTAATATACAAAATAGCAATTCACATAAACATGAACATAACATTGAAGCAAGTAATGTCGAGATCCATGACCAAGGACAAGGCCTTCAACCTTCAAAAGAAGCAACAATGAGTCAGACTACTAAAGTGAAGCAAGTAATTAAAAGCAATCCCTCAGTATAGAGAATCATCAATTCTTGTGTGCCCCTAAGTAGGTAAAACCTTCAATGACCAAGAGATAAATGCAACAGGAGTACCCATGTAAAGATGCTACTTGCCCCTTATAATCTGACCAAAGAACCAGCAGATCTTATAATCTGACCAATGCCTTTGCTTTTTTCCCAACAACCCAATAAGCTCTGAATTACCATGAGAGGGATAGAACTAGGTTCTGTCCAAGATGAACCTTTAAACGTTACCACAAAGTGTGCCAAAGGTATTTCATTATCTTCCGCTCGAATGCGATAACGTTATCACAACAGTGAGATTCCAATGGAAACTACACACAAATACATAATCAATGCAATTCACTAAAAAAAATAATTGAAAATGATATTATGAATGTCAATTACCCGTTGCAACTTGGCACCAAAATCAATTGATTAACTGATGGTTTACTTCATCATACCTTAAGGAATGAAAAGACATAACTAAGAATGATGAAAACTATATACACTAACTACCCATAGAAGAAGTTATAAGCATGTCAAATTAAGTAACAAGTTTCATAAGAGTCCTTGGACTTGTTAACACACGTTGCTAGTTATCAATTAGCTAGGCCTTTGAAACCAAGCTTTAAAATTTATGTTAACTTTTATAGATCTGTGATAATTTGAGCAAACACATAGGTGATGTCAGTTGAAAGAATGAATGTGACAGAATTTATTCCTCTATCGATAGGAAAGTGCAGAATGTTTCGCTACTTCGTTAACCTTGTGGAATGAGAAGGCATATTTAAGAACTATGACAATAATATAGCAATATAGAATAAGTTATAAGCATGTCAAATAAAAGAACAGTAGCAGGACATACATTTGGCAAGAAAGCATACAATACACAATTGATTTTAGGGGATAAAAGAGCAACGAAATGTATAATAATATCAATACTGCCACAGTAAGAAGGCATTTCAGTCAAAAAAAAAGTCATGTTTAGATGAATGTAAGAAGACAAAGATAACCTACATCCTCCTTTGCTTAAGAACCCTCATTGCTCGAGCTTTAACAGCCTCTTGAGCAGGACAAGGTCATGTTTTCTTAATCTGCTCCTTGTATCTGGCTAATTCAGCATCAAGCTTCTTGATTTTCTCATCAACCGTTTCACCTCTTTTATTTATCTGATATTTTTTCCGTAGGTGGCAGAAAAGAGATTATAACAGATATAATTTCCAAATTCTCCGTACAGAATAAATGAGATATCACAACAATGAGTGGATGCAACTCATGTTTAAAAATACTCTTATTTAAACAACAAAACCTTAATAATTATTTCAAGTCTGAAGAAAGGCATGTGTAAACTAGAAGCATTATTTCAAAAAATTGAATATGTTGAAGAAAAATCAAAATCATTAAATAAGGAACTGCTAGCCTTCTACAAGGTGCATATGCTACAATGTTGCATGAGAAAGTAAGCTTTCTGATCAATCAGCAAAGTGATCTGCATACCCCAGTTTTATTGGCTCATTATCATTCATTGTTTAGGAGAACAAAGCAAATTGGGCAAGAAATACTTCCGTGAGAAAAGTAAAATCACTCCCCAATTATTAAGATAAATGTGGCACTGAAACAGCATATTCCAATTTCAGCGTAAGCCTGAAGCCATTGCCAACCAAAGGAACTCAAATGGAAAAGGCAAAAGAACCAATTCACCAAGTGTTCATCCAAGCTCGAATGCGCTGTGAATCAAAGAAAGGAGAAATGAAGGGAGTCATTGCGCCCGTAAACACGAAAAAAATCACACAAGATACCATTTTGGACTTTGGCGACCGTGTCCCAGAAGAACCCTAACACAGATCCGGCAGACTTGGCAGCCGGCTTCTTAAACTGCGAAGGCGGGACCTGTACCGGCGGGGGAGGAGAAGGAGTTGCCTTAGCCGGATGAGAAGCTTTCGCCTCAGGGCTCTGGACGTCCAATCTCGGGCTGCCACCGGGAGGTGTGGTCGATGGGGGAGTGATGAAGATGGTGTAGATGCTGGCCTTCCCAGATCACTGGGAGATGGTGGGCAGGCGCTACTTGTGTTGGCCTTCCCGATCACTGGGAGACGGTGCGGGTGCGGCCTTCCCCTATCACCGTGTAGTAGCGCCTGCCCATGGAGGTGCGGGTGCGGTCGGTGGAGCTGCCAGGCGAAAGGAGAAGAGGAGAGGGGAGTCGAGCGCTCGGCTGCGGGGTAGGGCACGCGATACGGGAGAGGAAGGAAAAGGGTTTTATAAACTGGCGGGCATTTTCGTTTTCGCGCTGCTCGCTGTTGTGTATTACCACGTAAGCAACACCAATAGACAACAGTTATTTAAAAACTGTTGTCGTAACCAACCCAATAGACATCGGTTTTTAAAAAACCGTTGTCTTTGACATACATAAGACAATAGTTTTTTAACAACCGTTGTCTTTTTCTGCAAAAAAATTTTCAACAACAGTTTTGGAAAAAACCGTTGTTGTATAAAAAAAGACAACGGTTTTTCAAAAAATCGTTGTCTATTGGGTGTTGTTGAATCCAAAAATTCTTGTAGTGTGAATCAAATAGGTCAAGGTGCAGGAGCTCAAGTGTGGTTTGAGTTAGATTAGATTGAATTAGTTTGTGATTAGACCTGGTTTGTTTACCTTGATTACATGATTCACATATTAAGTTTTCATGATTTTTAATTTTAGGGATACCTTTAATTAGGCCAAGTTGGGTGATTCTCGAAATTATTCTCAAATTAGTGTGACCTAATCTCCTATGCCAGAGGTTTGATTGTTCTAACTGAGTTAACATGCATTTAGGTACTGGTGGTAGGTTTATAGTGTAAACATTAATTTTCCTAGTGCCCATAAGCATGATTTCTAAGTCTTGCAAGTTTCTAATCAGGCAGTTAGAATTGGTGAAGGTAACTACATAACCAATATCACACAATTGAATTATGCTAAGCAAGTTAAATTTAAAATTTTCAACCAAAAGAACTTTCTTAATAACAAAGTCAGATTTAAGTTCAATATTACCTGACCCAATCACCTTGAGTGTAGCATTGTTGCCAAATGCCACTGAGTCTAGGTTTTTGAACTTGAGTTTGGTGAATTTCAATTTATCTCCAGTCATTTGTCTGGACCACCCGCTATCCAACATCCATTGGTCCAAATCTTTATATTCCTACACATAAAGAGTTTTGTTGATTTGGATCCAATTAGAATCAGGAATAGCCTAAATTGATTTTCACAGCCTAGCCTGTCTCACCCAAATCTAGGGTTATCAATCACGATAGCCTTATAGGTTTTGTGAGACAGGTTTTAATAGATAGAATTATTTTGAAAAATTATGATTTATTTTGAAAAACTTAAATTAATTTTGAAAACAGTTGATCTTGAGTTTATTAAAAAAATGTTTGAATCTACAATTAACTGAATATTTGTGTTAGATTCGAATTTGACAAAGAATAATTTGAATTTCAAAAATTGGCTTCCAGGTCTTGGCGAGGCGCTAGGCCTTCTTTGGCCGTAGCCTTATTGGATCATCAACCCTTTCCTTGACAAAGCCTTTTAATGAAATTTCATTTTCAAAATTACTTTTTGAAAATTCTGGTCTAACTAGTTTGGGTCTTCGATTGGTAGCTTCGGCTAATTTCACCAGTCTAAAGAGACCAAGTAGTGTATACTTGACCTTATTAGAATTGGCTTCCCTAACGTACTATCATCTCACCACCACCCAATACTATATTGTTCAAATTTCAGTTAAGTTGGTTCAGTCCTTAAACTAACCATTCCTAAGTCTAAGAATAATAAATTGCAAAAATTAAATAAACAAGCAATCATGCAATTTGAAAACAAGAATTAAAATTTATCTAACTATAAATATTATTTTTAATTTGGCTCCCCCTGGACTAAAGCCACGATAATGATTTGGCAAGATGTGAATCTTGTCCTTGGGGATCCAATACTGATTTGATCCAGTTTGTTTGTTCAGGCACAGTTTGGGTACCCATGCCTGAATTTTAGGTCTGGACTGGTTCAGTACAGCATAGTATGATCTTTGTCTAGACTTGGTTCTATAGCCTAACCCGGATCGATTTAGAATCGACTTCTGTTTTCCAAGGATCATGTTAAGACCCTTGGAACCAGAAGTGAACCATTCTAAAGCTGATCTAAGGTCCTTGACTTGAGTTTTCAAGGAGGAGTTCTCTTTCTCAAGTTATTCAACTTGAGTAGAGGTTCCTTCTTGAACCTTCTCAGTTAAGGATCTAGAGTCAGCTCCCTCTTTCAGGAATTTTACTTCCTGTTGGAGAGATTCGATTCGGAGTTTAGCTTTCGCCAAGTCTCGAGAAAGATACACAATTAATTCATTTAACTGATTTTTAGAAAAACCACTTGCAGTTATTTCTCCATCCTCTGAAAATATAAGTTTGTCGTCGTCCGGCTCCGATTCTGACTCGGTCTCGATTTCTTCTGAGGCGGTTAGTGCGAGCAGGTTCGACTGTGGGATCTCTTCTTCTTCTTCGGAGGAGGACTCGTCCCACGTTGCCTGAAGTGCCTTCTTCTTTCTCGTCTTCTTTGTTTCCTTTAGATTGGGGCATTCAGTCTTGTAGTGACCCTTCTTCTTGCACTCGTAATAGGTCATGTTTGGTTTGTTCCTTGAAACCTTGTCTGCATCTACCATAGATGCCTACAAGGTGTTTCTCGGGAAAGCGTTAAGAGCGTACCTTATCATGTCACAGTTTTCTACCTTGTGACCGATTGTGTATAGTCCGTTCATTAACTCTTGAATTCTGGCGTGGAGCTGGGCTGCTGTTTTGTTGTCGTTCATCTTGATCGTGTACAGCTTGTTCAGGAGGAGATCACTCTTGCTAATTCGAGTATCTGAAGTTCCTTCGTGCAGCTCGATAGCTTACCCCATAGCTCCTTTGCACTGTTGAATGGTCCTACGCGATTCAACTCTTCCTTGGTCAGGCCGCATTTAAGTGTCTGGGTTTCTTTTGCATCAACTTCGATTTTTCTTTTCAGAGCGGTGTCCCACTCAGCGTAAGACTATGGCACTCCTTCAGCATTCTTTGGAATCTCCAGTCCAGACTGGATGATTATCCACATGTCCACCTGAGTTTTCAGGTGGACCTCCATCCGACTTTTCCAGTAGGAGAAGTCCTCCCCACTGAAAAGTGGTGGTCTGGCTGTGCTGAATCCTTCTTGCATGGTCATTTATCTGAAAATAAGAGTACAAGGAAAGAAATATCCCAAGACTTGGTCTTGGATTAGTAGTGCGAGAAGAAAAAAAAATATTTATCGAGGGGTATTGCACCAACCTCGATTAACGATGAAAATTCGAAAAGCAATTAAAAACAATTTCGAAGAAAATCCGAAAAATTCTCAAATTGGTGGTTGCACCAAATTTGACGGGGGGGGGGGGGGTGAATATCGTAAAACGTTTTCGGATTCGTAAAGAGAATAAGCAGCGGAAAATAGAGAAACACGCAAACCAAACACAGGCGATTTTACTTGGTTCGGAGTCGCGGTCGGCTCCTACTCCAAGGCCCACGGTCGTTGACCGTTTACTGCGGGCAATTCTATATGTGTGCAAAAGTTTACAGAGAGATATTTGTTGGTGCAGTATGCACCCAAGTCAAACCTGTGTTTTGATATTGGCAAAAAGGTTCAAAAGGTTAAGGGTTAATGGTTGTCTAATGAGTTTCTTGAGTGTACAGGAAAAGCCCTAGTGAAGGAATGCTAGGCACTGGCGAAGGACTGCCAGACAGGACAAGCCCTAGCAAAGGACTGCTAGGCACTGGCGAAGGACTGCCAGACAGGACAAGCCCTAGCGAAGGAATGCTAGGCACTGGCGAAGGGCTGCCAGAAGAAAAAACCTAGCGAAGGGCTGCTAGGCACCAAGCGAAGGGAAGCTTGGTAACTCAAGACCTGGCGAAGGACTGCTGGGCAAAAGTCCAACTGGAGGATCCGGTTGGCACAAGGTAAAACTCTCCCGAGAGGAGTAGGTGAGGACGCGTTCCCCTCGAGGGAACATTAGGCGTCGGTTCGACCTAGGGCTCCATTTTGGAGATCCAAAGTCAGAACCAAGACAGCTAAGGCTGTTTTAACTAACTTATTATTTGCTGTTTTGGACTAACCCTGGATGCAGGACCGAAGGACTGTGTTTCTGCAGCTCAGAGAGCCTCAAAGGAGTGAGGCCGTAGCTGAGCAGGGCGCCCCGGATGTGTCGGGCGCCCCAGAGTCAACCCAAAGTCAGCAGAGAGGTAAACGCCCCGACAGCAGCCGCATGTCGGGCGCCCCGCATGTCTCGGGCGCCCACTGTGCCACGCCACTGAAGGCGGCTGCAGCTCACCCTTGCGAAGCCTCGGTGATAAAGTTTGACCGGTCAATCGGGCACCCCGCGCGCGTCGGGCGCCCCAGTCAAAAGCAATCCCGAAGTAGACGAGATTAGCTTTGACCGGAGCATCGCCGGATCTGCAGCCACGTGGGGGGCGCCCCGAGCATGTCGGGCACCCCCTGCCCTATATAAAGAGGGCCTCGACCCTCTTCAAAAAACAACGAATTCCTTCGATAATTCTACGCTCTTCTGCTTCCACGACACGCTCCAGAAAGCTGCCAACTCAAGCCGACGACGTCCCGCTGCTCCAGAACTTCAATCTTCACCGGACGTCGGTAACAAGAGTTGTATTTAAGTTTACGAGAATATTTTTATTATTATTTGTGTGTAAACTTTTGCGAACTTATAGAATTGCCCGCAGAAAACGGTCAACGACCGTGGGCCTTGGAGTAGGAGTCGACCCAGGCTCCGAACCAAGTAAACCTGCTGTGTTTGCGTTGTTGTGTTCTCTTTTATTTCCGCTGCGCACCCGCTCTTTTTAAATCCGAACGAATTGCGACATTCACCCCCCCTCTCTCGCATTTCTCGATCCAACAAGTGGTATCAGAGCGGGGAAGTCAAACCTGGTGCAACCACCAGTTTGAATATTTTTTCGGATTTTTTTTCTCTCTCTCATTTTTTAAAATAAAAAATCTTCGTTCAAGTTTTTATCTCAAGGTTGGTGCAACACCCCTTGAAATCTGTGTTTGATTATTTCTTCCCGCACTACTAATCCAAGACCAAGTCTTGGAAATATTTTTGTTGTTTACTTTTATTTCAGTAACAAATGTCTATCCAAGAAGGATTTAGCACCGCCAGACCTCCACTTTTCAGTGGAGAAGACTTTCCCTACTGGAAAAGTCGAATGGAGGTCCACCTGAAAACTCAGGTGGAAATGTGGATAATCATCCAGTCTGGACTGATGATTCCCACCAATGCTGAAGGTGTACCACAAGACTACTCAGAATGGGACACTGCGCTTAAACGAAAGATTGAAGCTGACGCCAAAGCAACCCAGACTCTACAATGTGGACTAACGAAAGAAGAGCTGAACCGCGTAGGACCCTTCAAAAGTGCAAAGGAACTATGGGCTAAATTGATTAAACTCCACGAAGGAACTTCAGATACAAGGATCAGCAAACGAGACTTGCTACTGAACAAGCTCTTCACTATCAAAATGGCTGATAACGAGACAGCAGCCCAGCTCCACGCCAGAATCCAGGAGCTGATGAATGGTCTTCACGCAATAGGTCACAAGGTTCAAAACCGTGATCTGATAAGGTACGCCCTAAACGCATTCCCTAGGACAACCTTGTGGGCATCTATGGTAGATGCATACAAGGTCTCTAGGGATCTTTCAAAAATTAAGCTAGATGAGTTATTTTCTGAACTTGAGCTGCATGAACAGACTAACTCCAATTTGGTCGAGAAAAGTATAGCTTTTTTTGCAGGGAAAACAGGGAAAATGACCGAGAAGAAAATTCAACTTGAACCTGAATCTACCTCAGATTCAGAAATAGAAGATCAAGAAGAAGATCAATCAGAACTGGTCCGGCTAGCTCGAAGCTACTACAAAAAGTTGAAGAACCAAACTAACACACGGAGAACAAGCCGAAGAAAGGACGGACAAGATGACCCGGCAACTGACAAACAAAAGCCCAACGTAACCTGCTACGAATGCAAGAAGAAGGGCCACTACAAGACTGAGTGTCCAAGTCTAAAGGAGTCCAAAAAGAACAGAAAGAAGAAGGCACTCCAAGCAACCTGGGACGAGTCTTCCTCAGAAGAAGAAGAAGAAGCACCTCAGTCCAATCTTCTAGCCCTGACCGCTTCGGATCAAATCGAGACTGACTCTGACTCGGAACGGGACGACGGCAAGCTGACATTCTCCGAAGACGGCGAAATAAAGGTAACGGGTTTTTCAAAATCGCAATTAAATTCTCTTATTTCCTATCTATCCCGAGATTTAGCGAAAGCCAAACTCCGAATCGAGTCCCTCCGACAGGAAGTAAAACTCCTGAAAGAGGGAGCTGATTCTAATTCCTTAACTGAGAAAATTCAGGAAGAAACCCCTGATCAAGTTGAGAAACTTAAATCAGAGAATTTCTCCTTGAAAACTCAAGTCAAGGATTTAAGAACAGCTTTAGAACGATTCACTTCTGGTTCCAAGAATCTTGATATGATTCTGGGAAAACAGAAGTCTGTTCTAAACCGATCCGGACTTGGCTATAGAACCAAATCTCGGCAAAGATCTTACTTTGCTGTACTGAACCAGTCAAGACCTAAGGTTCAGGCATGGGTGCCAAAACTGTGCCTGACTAAACCAACTGGTTCAAATCAATTTTGGATCCCCAAGGACAAGATTCACATCTTGCCTAACCCATATAGAGGCTATAGTCCAGGGGGAGCCAAAATCAAAACAATTTTTATAATTAGATAGTTTTTTTTATTGATTGATTGTGTGTTTATTTAATTCCTTGCAAATTGCCATGCTTAGATTTAAGGAATTCTTAGATTTAAGGACTAAAATTACTTGAAAATTGAAAACATAGTATTGGGAGGAGGTGAGATGATAGTACATTAGGGAAGCCAATTTGGCGGAACTAGCCGAAGCTACCGATCCAAGACCCAAGCTAGTTAGACCAGAAAATGACCTAATTTAATTTGAAAATGAAATTTCATTAAAAGGCTTTGTCAAGGAAAGGGTGGATGATCCCATAAGGCTTCGGCCAAAGAAGGCCTAGTGCCTCGCCAAGACCTGGAAGCCAATTTCTGAAATTCAAATTCAAGTTAACTTTTGTCAAATTCGAATCTAACTCAAATTTCAAATAATTATAGATTCTAAACTGTTTTTCAAAACCTCTATTTTTCAAACTTATTATCTTTTTGAAAAACACTTAATCTGTTTTCAAAATTTTTTTTCAAAAGTAAATATCTTTTCAAAATAAATGAAAATTCCCTTTCAAAATTAATTTTTACCTTCAAACCTGTCTCACAAAAACCTTAAGGTTAACGTGATTGAAAACCCTAGATTCAGTGAGACAGGAAAATTAAGCTCAAATTAAACCACCTTGCTTGTGCTTTCATAATCATGGTCAAACTATGATTAACCTAGTCAAACATGGTCAAACACAGTCAAACGGAGTTCAAACAGTCAAACCTGGTCAAAACAGTCAAAAGTCTGGTATCTAGGGCGCCCGTAACCTGTCGGGCGCCCTGACAACACTGAAAAGGTACCAGCTCCAGTCAAAGCAGCAAAAGCTGCATTTGACCGACTTGAGAAGGGCGCCCGTAACCTGTCGGGCGCCCCTATACGCTCCTGTCCCTCACGCTGATTAAAACAGTCAAAAGCTGCAGTCAAACAGCCTTTGAGAAGGGCGCCCGTGACATGTCGGGCGCCCCTATCAAAACCTGTCTCCCACGCTGATTAAAGCAGTCAAAAGCTGCTGACAAACAGCTTTTGAGAAGGGCGCCCGTGACCTGTCGGGTGCCCCTACAGACCTTTTCCCTGCCCGAGGCAAAACCAACCTGTAAAGGGCGCCCGTGACCCGTCGGGCGCCCCCCCATCAACCCCTATAAAAGGGACCCGAGACTCCCTCATTTCCCACACCACATCTCACATTCCTTCTTCCCTTTGCCTCATTCTTGTGGATCAAGTGAACCTAAGCCTTCCCTTGCCTCAACCATGCCTCCAAGGTATGAAATTTAGTTGTGCAATTAATTTTTCTTAAATTACAAATTTTTTTTGCACACTCCTTCTTTATCCTTAATCACTTATTTTTTTCTTTCTACACTTAGAAAACGCCGAGCAGTTCAGTCGAACCCCGGTAATGAGCCCAGTCCCGACCCTAGATTTCCTAACCTAGCACTTTGTAACAAGTTCGCACAAACCACCTACATTCCGATTAAAACAAGCTACCTTAACCGTCATTTCTTCTCCCAATCCTGTCCAGTCGCAATGTCCGCAATTAACTTCTATCAACTAGATAACCTCGTATTCTGCACACATTCGATCAACAACACCCTATGTGTAGAATTCTATAACAACATAGTTAGGCAAGACCACTTAAGCTTCGTCACTACCGTTCAAGGAATGCCCTTGAGCATCACTCCTACCCTACTGAACCGATTTTTGGGACTCCGACCATCTCAGTCCATCTTCTGTTGCTACCCTCCAAGGAACCCGCCCTTCGACGCCCCCTACTCTCATATTGACCTGAACACCTTATATAACTATTTCTTTGGGGAAGCCATGGACCCTGCAGGAGGGCAGTTCCACTCCACCCGACTCCCGATTCAGGACTACGCTCTCTACAGAGTAATTGTCCGTTGCATCCTTCCTTTGTCCACTAGGGACACAGCCACCATGAAACCCTTTCACACTTTTCTCTCTATGCCCTTATCCACCATCTGGACATAGATATAGGCCTTCACCTCTTCCACTGTATCCTACATGCCTCTAGTGTATCCACTAAGGGGCGGATCCGCACTCCCTACTGCCACGTCATCACCTCTATCCTCCACCACCACGCCGAAATATCACTGAAGGCGAGATTACCACGATGACCGAATTCGACGAGATAGGATTTAGAAACTTTTCTTTAGACGGTATAGACGTCTCGGGCACCGGGGGTTCTGACTTGGCGACGCCAACCAGCCGCACAGGACATTGCCGACGAGGAGGTCGAGGTCGACGTTGCCGACTTAGCAGCAGAGGTAGATCAGCCCGCTCCACCGACCTTGTCGAGAGAGTTACACGACTCGAGACGCACGTCCAGAGCCTCAGAGAAGAAGTGGAAGCGTACCATATTGAAGACCAAGAGACAAACTTAGGCTACTACAACAACATTATGAGTACCCTCACAGCCGATAGAGAAGCCTGGAATGCACAGTACCATGAGATCATGGCACGATTTGATGCATGGCAGCCGGGCCCATTTGATCCTCCTGGTCCCTCCTCTTAGATGACTTGGACATGTACCCATTTGACTACCCCTACTGAGTAGGGTTGACTTCTGTTGACTTGTACTAAACTTCTACTTGAACTATGCTAATCTTAGCTTGGCTTGTTTATTTTTTGACTAAATTAAGTTAGGGTTATGCTTAGTAGAATAGAATCATTTGGTTTTTGGATTTTCAATTTTAAATTGAACTTAAAATGTCTTTTAAAATGTTTTTTGTTAAAAATATTCTTTAACTTTAAAAAGTTTTTTTTACTTAGTTTTATTTCAAAAACTACCCCCTTCAAAACTAGGGTTTTTTTCGAAAATGGACTTAGCCTAGGCTCTAACCCTAGAACTGCATGCACCTATAGATCTAGAAGCCAGCATCTCACAAGCACCTTAGGGCACTTTTTGAATGATAACCTAGAAAGGGTTGAGATGCTTAGGTCTTTGCCTTAACTCAAGATGCTTTAAGTCAGTGCATCTGCAGCAGTTGGGGCACTAAATACAAACTGAACAGCAATCAAGTTAAGTGTCAAGTTTAGACAATCTAACTTGAACAGCTCACTTAACTTGACTAACCCTAGCCAAAAAAACTACTGTTTATAACAGTTAGTAAGTAGCTAAGTGGGTTAGACAGGTCCCTAAAGGATTAACCAGACTTAGGTCTTATTTTGATTCAGTACAGCAAATGCTCTATTTAAGTATTGCAAATTTTGTTTCTTCTTTTTTCTGCATTCTTTTTGATATATGTCAAAGGGGGAGAGTTGGAA
>JAGFNQ010000055.1:0-53650 GCA_024364735.1 Boesenbergia rotunda | reverse complement strand
AACCCCTTACAAAATATTAAGGCCAACACCTTTAATATGGTTAGAATCGGAGTTTTGTTCTCGTTTGGGTTGATGGACACATCCATGCCCGACTTTGAACCTCAAACATGTTCAAACCATGGAATTAGTTTATGAATAATATAGTTGGAGTCAAGAGGTCAATCATTAGTTTTGGTTGTTGGACACATCCAAGCCTGACTAAGCGGTTGAATGAGCTCCAACCATATTAAAACTTTTTCTTGATTAATGGGTCAGCCTTAAGCTTGGAGCATCAATTTGTTGTGCCACAGCAAAGGTCGATGTAAAGAGAGGTGCAGTTGGGTGATATGTATATTGTTACATACTTGTTAATGAGTTAACAACCCAATGATTTATGCAAACATTCAATTAGTTGATAGCATAAAGTGATAGTTACGTATATGTGATGTGTAATCGGTATAATTACCTACCTTCATAGCTAAGAAAAACTTGATGGCCACAGTCATGGTTGTTCTCATCTATGGTTGGATATCAACCTATTTGGAGATGTTCCTACAATCTCCCGAATTGATAATAAGGGTGACTCAATTCACAAAATAAATAGGATTTAATTTATGTATATTGATACATTCTTTAATCATTCTTCTCACATAAGCTCAATTTGTATTTCTAGATTAACCACTCGATCATGTCTTCTTTGAATTTGCGTTCCATTTTGGACACCAATAAACAGACTGGGCCAAACTTCATGGACTGGCTTCGAAACCTGAGGATAGTCCTCAAGGTAGAGAAGCTTGCTTATGTCCTTGAAGATCAACTTCCCAACCGTCCTCCTGAAAATGCAACTCTAGACCAGTTTCCTGAGTTGCTCAACCTGCTGAAGACTGTAGAGCCTTCTGTGAAGCAGGATCGAGAGACGGTACTGTTAGTTGGTTCCTCGAAGAAAGGTTCTAAGAGGAAGGCCAAAGAACAAAATAAAGGAAAGAAGAAAAATGCCAAAAAGACTAAAAATATCCTAAAAGGCACTTGCCATCACTGTGGCAAGGAGGGTCACTGGCGAAGAAACTGCAAGGTTTATCTTGAGTCCTTGAAAGAGAAGGCATCCGATGCCCCATCCTCTTCATGTATCTTCGTTATTGAATGTCACTCTATTTCCTCAAACACTTGGGTACTTGATACTGGGTGTAGCTCACATATATGTAATGACATACTGGGGCTAAGGAATAGAAGAAGAAATGTCAAAGGAGAAGCGAATTTGCGAGTTGGAAACGGAGCAAAGATTGCTGCTGTTGCCATCGGAACATATTTGCTAAAGCTCCCCACTGGACGTATCTTAGAATTGGATAATTGTTATTTTGTTCCTTCGTTAATAAAGAACATTGTATCTATTTCATGTTTGAATGAAAAGGGTTATCATTTAACTTTTAGTAACAATTGTTGTTACATAACTTTAAATGGTGTGCATTATGGGAATGGAATTTTGTGCAATGGCATCTACACGTTAGATTTATCCAGTGACGTTTTCAATATCGAAGTTAGCAATAAACGTGCTCGAATAGATAATCGAATAGACTCCTACACTTGGCATTTGTAACGCCCCAAAATTCCCATTTTTGGTTCTTAAAGTCCTTAGAATTATTTAAAAATGGTTTAGAAATATTCTAGATATTTTTAGGGATTTTTAGAATATTTTTATGGAATTTTCCGAGTCCGTTTAGTATTTTAAAAAGGAAGAAAAAAAAAAGAAAGGGAGAAAAATCGTTAAGGGCAGCAGGGGGTTCGAACTCGCGACCAGCACGAAACCAGGCAAGCGCGCGACCAGCCAGGCTAGGGTATCAAGCACAACAAAGGGTGGAGAGACATATATTTAAGTTGTGCTTAGGTCAATCCGCCCCATAAATATAAATAGATAAGTTAAGAGAGGAAATTGGATTTTTGGTTTTCCCTCTTCCTCACCCTAGCCGCGCGACCCTTCCCCTCTCCTCTCTTGGGCGAAACAACACCAAGGCCAAGAGGGCCGGCCAAGGCTCTCCTCCGAGAGATATTCCTATATTCGGGATCCCCGCGACGAGAGGAACGCGTAGGCGCGAAGAATTCTCCGAGATCTCAAGTTTCTCCCGAGTCCTATACGTCAATCTTGGTTGTAAGTCCAAGATATCAATGTAAGTACTGCTCACCTGCAGTAAGAGGTGGTTTTTCCGCGAGAATTTCCTTTAAAAGTTTTAAAAGAGATAGTTTCTTTAGTTTATGATTTTTGGCATGTGATATTAGTTCATTATATGTTTGTATAAGTTGATTAAGCACCCTATATGAGATTAGGGCTATGAAAAGTTATGAGAAAAGAAAAGAGAAGATAAAGATAAGAAAAGAAAAGGCCAAGGCCTTAAGAAATCCCCAAAAGTCAAGACTTAGGGATTTTAGCACGCAAGGTGCTCGAGAAAATGCCAAGGCATTTACAGATAAGAAAGAAAAGAAAGAAAAGCTATTTTATTTTCTAAGGCCAGTACTCGGCGTCCAAGGGCGTCGTTAAAGAAATTCAGGTGTCCAATTCCAAGGTCTTGGCCCTGGTAGACCAAGGTCTGCTCTATTAGGATTGGTGGCTCGCTACCCCAACCTTTTAGGGAACGCGCATGAGATGGTACTTACGTCTTCAGTGGATCCAAGTGATTATTATTTTCAAGTATATGCTTTAGCAAAGTTTCTAAAGTTTAAAGAGTTTTCAAAAAGCTAAAGAATAGCTAAAGCTTCAAGTTGAGCCAAGAAAAGTAAATTGAGATTTATTAATGCTTGAGTATGCATGTTTTGAGTTATACATGTCCTTAGTTTTCTTTCAAGCATATAAGTATCTCATATGATTTTCATATTGATCAAGAAGCATGTTTGTACATTTCGAGATTTTGTGAGCTAGATAGTACTTACTAAGCTTTTTGCTTACTAGTTGCATTTCCTCTTACTGCAGATAAAGGTAAAGGCAAGCAATTCTGAAGGAAGGCGACGAGGCGGTGCTGAGTAAAGTGTGTGTGGTGGCTGATTTTGGAGAGATCTTTGAGACGAGACAATTTAGTTATTTGAATTACAATGTTATAGTTTATTCAAATTTCAAGTTCTTGCTTTATGGAGTTTAGTGACCATTTAAGCTTTGAATAGTTTTACATACTCAATTTCTTAGGGTGAAGATTCCATGTCATTTCATTTAGCATATATATCCTTATGATGGCATTGGATGAGTAGAAGTGTGAGTAGTTGGAAATATTGATACTTTGTTCGAATTATAGATGCATGTGCCAAGATAGTATTAATTTCTCTTTGGTTCAAGTTTTATTGCTTAAATATGTTTAGAAGAGTTGCATCCACATTTCATAATGCTTTAGCAAGGTTATAGAACATGTATTTGGTGTTAGGAATGCATAGGAGTCAAGATTGGTACAAATTCTAATGTTAAAGTTCATATAAACTTGAATAGCTTATTTTCTTCCGCAAAAGTCCAAATTTCAAGTTTATGGATTCATTTTGATTGGCTAAATTGATTGGAAAACTGGCCTAGAGTATAGAAATGGTGTCATGATTCTATTTGGCTCGAAAGTATAGGTTTGGTGGAGTTTTGAAGCAAGTGCCGAAATCTAAAAATTCTATTTTCAGGCTTATCAGTCGACTGATACAGTATCAGTCGACTGATACCCGAAAGTTGAGTTGGGCGAGGCAAGTTTCAATAAGTTTCATCTTAGGAGTTTTTGAGAAAGAAAGTGTGACATGGTATCATGCATGACTACTTAAGTTAGAATATCATTCTTAGATGAATTTAAAAGAAAAAAAAAGATTTCCGTATTTTTTCTTTAGTCGTGCATTAGAAGTCGAGAAGTAGACAGAAGTAACGATCCGTCTAAGGCAGAGAAGGCGGGTCGCTACAGCATTGTCGTCTTGGCCATGTAAGTAAGAAACACATGACCAAATTACACCGATGTGGAATTTTGGAATCATTTGAACCCGATTCATTTGATACATCCGAATCATGCTTAAAAGGCAAGATGACTAAATTACCCTTTTCCGAAAAAGGTAATCCAGTGGGAGAATTGCTTGGTCTAATACATACTGATGTATGTGGACCAATGTCAACTCTTGCACAAGGAGGCTATAGCTACTTCATCACCTTTATCAATGATCACTCACGATTCGGGTACGTGTTCTTGATGAAACACAAATCTGAAGCCTTTGAGAAATTCAAAGAGTTTAGAAATGAAGTAGAGAAACAGCTTGGCAAAAGTATTAAAATACTTCGATCCGATCGGGGTGGTGAATACTTAAGTCAAGAGTTTCAAGATTATCTTAGGGACAATGGGATATTATCCCAATGGACTCCACCGTATACACCACAGCATAATGGTATATCTGAGAGGTGCAACCGGCCCTTGATGGACATGGTTAGGTCAATGATGAATCATGCAACTCTTCCAAAATCCTTTTGGGGCTATGCACTTAAGACAGCTGTTTACTTGCTAATCAGAGTCCCGACCAAGGTAGTCTCTACTACTCCATATGAGACATGGAATAGTAAGAAACCCCACTTAACTCACCTTAAGATATGGGGTTGTCCTGCTTATGTGAAGCGGATTGTATCAGACAAATTGGATGCTAAGTCTGATAAATATCTATTTATTGGATACCCTAAGGAAACGAAGGGTTACCAATTCTATCATCCCTTGGAACAAAAGGTGTTTGTTTCAAGGCATGCTGTATTTCTAGAAAAAGAATTTCTTTTACAAGAAAACAGTGGGAGTGGCATTGAACTTGATGAAGTTCAAGAAACTCCAATAGACATTACAGAGACACCTAGTCTAGACCCACAACCAATACCTCATAATGATGAGCTATCAGTTGAACCTAAGACTACACCACCTCTTCGTAGATCTGATAGGACACGCAATATTCCAGAGAGATACGGATTTCTCGTAAGTTAATCGAACGACGTGTTACTCATAAGCGATGACGAACCTATCAGTTATGAACATGTTCTGAAAAGTTCAGAAAGGGACAAATGGCTTGAGGCCATGAAGTCGGAAATGGATTCCATGTACGAAAACCATGTATGGGACTTGGTTAAACCACCTGAAGGGATTAAGCCCATAGGGTGCAAGTGGGTTTTCAAGAAGAAAACCGACATGGAAGGTAATGTTGTTACCTTTAAGACTAGATTAGTGGCAAAAGGATATCGTCAGAAGCAAGGAATTGATTATGACGAAACCTATTCGCCAGTAGCTATGCTTAAATCCATTCGGGTGCTCCTAGCCATAGCAGCTCATTATGATTATGAGATATGACAAATGGATGTGAAAACTGCTTTTCTTAACGGAAGCCTGCTTGAGGATGTATACATGATACAACCTGAAAGTTTCACATCGATTGATAAAACCAAAGTATGCAAGCTTCGACGATCCATATATGGACTGAAGCAAGCATATAGGAGCTGGAACATCCGTTTTGATGAGACAATCAAAAAGTTTGATTTCTCACAAAATCCAGACGAACCTTGTGTGTACAAGAAGGTTAGTGGGAGTGCAGTCGTATTCCTAGTATTATATGTCGATGACATCTTACTTATAGGAAACGATATATCAGTTTTACAGACAGTTAAAATTTGGTTGTCCAAAACTTTCTCCATGAAAGACCTGGGAGAAGCAACCTATATCCTTGGGATTAGAATCTATAGAGATAGATCAAAATGGTTGCTTGGTCTTTCGCAGTCTACATATATAGACCGAGTGCTAAAAAGGTTTAGCATGTCGGAATCCAAGAAAGGTTACCTTCCCATCAGGCATGGGATCAACCTTTCAAAGTCTATGTGTCCGCGCACAGAAGACGAGAGGATTTGCATGAATAAGATTCCTTATGCATCCGCGATAGGATCTATCATGTATGCTATGTTATGTACAAGGCCCGATGTATCGTATGGTTTGAGGGTCACAAGCAGATACCAGTCGGATCCAGGAATGGATCATTGGGCGGCTGTTAAGATAATCCTTAAGTACTTAAGAAGAAGTAAGGATGTGTTCCTAATATATGGAGAAGGAGATATGGTAATACGTGGGTATACAGATGCCAGTTTCCAGACAGATAAGGATGACTCCAAATCTCAGTCTGGATACGTATTTATTTTGAATGGAGGCGCAGTAAGTTGGAAAAGTTCCAAACAAGACACCGTAGCGGTTTCCACCACGGAAGCGGAATATATCGCAGCTTCGGAAGCAGCAAAGGAAGCAGTCTGGATCAAGAAGTTCGTCTCCGAACTTGGCGTGGTTCCAACCACTGATGATGCAATGCCGGTTTACTGTGACAACAATGGAGCTATTGCACAAGCAAAGGAACCAAGGTCTCATCAGCGATCCAAACACGTGCTTCGCCGCTATCATCTGATCAGAGAGATTATAAGTAGGAATGACATACAAATTGAGAAAATTCCCACTGAAAGGAATTTAGCGGATCCTTTAACTAAGGCCTTGCCTCAAAACAAGTTTGAGGGTCATGTTAGAGCCTGTGGTATTGGATACCGTAGCGATTGGCATTAGGCCAAGTGGGAGTTTGTTAGTGATATGAGAGAAGTGTCCTAAGGCAATCGCCTAATGATTGTAAAACATTTATTTTAATAAATGATAATTCACTATTTGAGTATACATGCTTGTGTATTTGATTGGGATCTTAAACTCATCTACTGAATGTCTGCAATACAATTCACAGCATAAGAGAATTTGTGATGGGATCACAACTAGTGATTATCTCTAAATGTGCAAATGTGAAGTATTGAAAATATCCCTAGTCGATGAATTGATAAATACGGACACTATCAATTCTGTTGAGACTAGCATGGGTTATTCTCTAATCAACTGATTCTCACTGGCTGGTGACATTGGGATGTCCGGAGATAAACATGGATGCTAGTTAAGGGAACTAGTTCATTGGAGTGACTAGCTGTAAGACTTCATATGGAATCTATCTATAGAAATGTCAATGAAGTTCTTACTGCGACTTAATTGCGATGTTCCTTTGACTTGCGGTGTTCAAGTCATCTTGGTCATGGAGACTTATACTTTAACATCTTAAGCAAGCATCTCCAAGGAGGTGTGGACCCAGGATGATTGGGTATAAACCGAAGTGCCCGAAGATGTTTGAACAGCCTACAATGGATTCACCACTCCTTGCGAGGAGATGTATACCCAGGCCTATCGTCGGATTGATACTCAAAATCTCTGGCTAGAGTATATCATGTTAAGAGTGCAAGTCTCTTAAATACATGAGAGTAACTAGAAATCCAAAGGACGAGAAAGACACTACTTGGGCTAGGTGTGACGTTGTCAGCCTAGTGGGGACTGACACAAATAGACCGTGTCCTAAACCAAGTGGGTATAAGATGGTGAAGGGAATGAGGCACGATTCATTAGAGCTGCTGAAGGGTTTCAGAATAATTTCTTCTGAGGTCAAACCGTTGATCTTTCGATTAATTGGGGATCATGATGTACTACTAGGTGCCACTCATGATCGTTCTATAATTTGTTGATTATAGACGGCCAACATAAATCGAAAGCCTATTTAGTCACACGCACTACGAGTAATCCGAGGGATTTAAAACGAGTTGAAAATTGGATTTTCCGATCAAGAGAAATAAGTCGAATCTGAGTTAATCAGAGGCGCAATGGAAGCTAAAAATGTCTAAGTCTTTTGAAGGCTTTTTGGGCGAATTAAATGAGTTTAATTCGCGGTGGTTCGGGTTGGTTTGGCCAGCCAAAGAGGGTGCCAAAACCCCCTTTGGTGGCCGGCCACAATAAGAGGAGAAAACCAATTAATTTTGGTTTAATTAATAAGATAAATCCAGCGCGATTTATTATGGATAAATAAATTTGTATAAAGAAAATTTATATAAATAAATTTATAGAAATTTATTCTTTTATGGAAGATTAAAATAATCCATGAATTGATTTATTTTAATTTTATAAAATCAATTATGAATTGATTTTTCCATAATAAGAAAGTTTATAAATTTCTTATAAAATTTATTCTATAATTTAAAGAGAAGAAGAATTTGTTTTATTATAAAATAGTTATAATAAAACTTGGTTTAAACGGAATAATTCGTAAGAATTTATAGGATAAATTTCTTATGATAATTAATTAGTTTTATTATAAAGTTAGTTATAATAAAATTCATAAGAGAATTTATAGGATAAATTGCTTATGATAACTAATTTGTTTTATTATAAATTAGTTATAATAAGACTAGGCTTAAACGGAATAAGCAATAAGAAAATTTATAAGATAAATTTCTTATAACTAATTCCGTTAATTCCGTTAATTCGGTTTAAAGGGAGACTTAGCAAAGGAGTTGCTACTATATAAAGGAACCAAAGGCTAGCCCTTAATCCTAATCAAGAGATTAATTATTCTCTCCCTCTCTCTCTTAATCTCTCCTCTCCTCCTTCTTCCTCTCTTCCCTTAGGGCCGGCGCCCACCCATTCTTGGAGTCCTAGGGCCGGCGCCCACTTGGTGGCTTAGGGCCGGCGCAAACTCTATCCAAGGTGGTGGTTGCTAGCCGTGAGCATTGAAGAAGAAGGAGAACCCGAACACGAAGAAGAAAAAGCGGATAGCGACTCCTCTCTTCCCGGAATTCGATTCCGTTACTTCGTTGGTTAGTTTTCCTAATTTTTCTCTTAATCTTCTAGTTGTGCCTTCCGAGAATCTAGTAGTTCTCGTCGGCACGAAACTCGTGACTTTGCGAAGTCATCCCGAAGAGAACTCGGCGTGGACGCGAATAGAGGCGAAGCTTCCAAGGGACGCTACGGTTGGATCTCGTCCCTTTCTTCAAGTTACGCAAGGTATAAAAGTAAATTAGTTTACTTTTCCGCAAACTTTTATTTTATGATTATGTCGATACACTATAAGGTTGCATGCTAGATACGAAGTTAAAATAATTTAGGAAATTATTTTATTCAAATTCTTCCGCTGCACGTAAAAATTTAAAATTTTACGAACTCGTATCCTCGTCGACATGCACCCGGTCCCAACACATGACATGTATGACATTATGAATAAAAGAATGTCTAAAGATCAATTTCTAAGAAAAGAAAAGAAAAGAAATGACGAACGCTATGCTAAAGAGAAGTTGCTATGGAAGGAAAGGAATCATGTATGCTATTTTACTTTATGTATTGGCTTGTACCGGATCTTGAAAAAGGTCCAAAGGGTGGGCTCCTAAGCAAGGCCCCGGTTCTGGACTACCGTAGCTGTCCCTAGGCTAGAGGTTGCCTAGTACCTTAGTAGGTCAGGATTAGCTACGTCGTACTCTACTAAGGGATGCGTGCAAATGATGAATGAGTATAAGCCAGGGTCCCAATGATGATGATATGTTAATGTACAAGTATTATATTATATATATTTTTCAAAGAGCATCCTTAATGTTTATGCATATGTTTATGTTTAATGATATTGCATATGCTATGTTTAATGTTTATGCATATGTTTATGTTTAATGATATTGCATATGCTATGTTTAATGTATATGCACATGCTTATGTTTAATGATATTGCATATGCTATGTTTAATGTTTATGCACATGTTTATGTTTAATGATATTGCATATGCTATGTTTAATGTTTATGCACATGTTTATGTTTAATGATACTGCATATGCTATGTTTAATGTTTATGCACATAGCATATGTCCTTAATAACGACACACATATTCATGTTTTAAGTGGTTATGCTTATGTGCTTTAGATGCTTAAAGTGTTTATTCATGTTATATGATTATGTCAAATGATGTAGATTTCTACTTATATGTGATGTACGGATTTTGTGAGTAAGCAAGGAGCTTACTTAGCATTTTATGCTTATAGTCTACCTTCTTATATTGTACATCAAACTAAAGGGGAAGCAGCAGGAGGGCATGTGTGTGTGTTTTAGTGACTTGGCAGATCGATCCTACTGTTGTCTTTACTCTTATTATGTACTTATTTCTCATGGACTTAATGTTGCTACTTATAAACTGCATGTGTTAGTTCTTATGGTTACGCTTACTACTTGTTGGAGTTGAAGTTCTTTATGATATACATGCTTAATGTAGAACTATATACTCTCTTGTTAAATATGTTATGCTATGATTCACATGCTTAAAGTAGTTTAGTTAGAAAGAAATTTATCCAATTTCATATGTTCATGATTTAGTATTATTTCCGCTGCTATATTTGCGCTTCATATGCAATAATGTACGAATGAAAAAAAAGTAACGTGTCACTCACGTAAGGGGCGGGCGTTACACCTACAAATACACAATATTTTTCAAAAGTACACAATACCTTTCCAAGTAAAATTATTTTTGGGTGCAAGTTAACTACTTAGTTTTATACTATGCTTTCAAAAATTGACACTAAGTATTTTCAAAAGCACAAAATATTTTCAGTGTTGGTGCAAGTGTTCTTAGTGAATTTTTTGATGTATGACAAAGGGAGAGAGTGAGCTTAAGTTAGAAAATTTTTTGTTGCCTTCCAGAAGGATCAAAAAGGAAAATCAAAATGATTTTCAAAAAAGGGAAAAGTAAGCTTAAGTTAGAAGTTTTTTTATTTTTCTCCCAAAAGATCAATACTTATTTTCAAAACTTAGATCAGTTTTTCAAGGAGTATAATTTAGTCCCTTCAGCCAATCTAACTTAAGATATTGTCAAACATCAAAAAGGGGGAGATTGTTGGTGCAACTCGCATCAGTGATGTCCTCCTCTAAATGTTTCAATATTTGACAATATACTTAAGTTAGTGACACATTGAACAAGGGAAGGGTAGTCAAGAAAACTGGACCAAAGTGAATGTAAGTCCTAGTTAACCTAGGCACTACCTGACCAAGGGTTGGGCACTAAAACCTGGTGAGTGAAGCTAGGCACTAAGACCTGGTGAGTGAAGCTGGGCACTAAGTCCTGGTTCAAGGAATTGGGCACTAAGTCCTGGCGAAGGTTGGGCACCGAAGACCTGGTTCGAGGAATTGGGCACTAAGTCCTGGCCGAGGGTTGGGCACCGAAGTCCTGGACCTAGGGTTTGGGCGCGAAGACTTGGTCTGAGGGATTGAGCAACTTAGCTGAGCGATGACCAAGGATAAGTGACGGGTCGAGGGTCTGACGTCTTGAGATTCGAGAGTCTCGAAGGCTAAGAAAAAGTCCACCCGAATGGACTGGATGGCAACCGTCTCCTGAGAGGAGTAGGTTGAAGGAGCGGTTCCCGGGGGTGGGAACTTAGGCGTCGGTTCGACCTAGGGTTTCACAGAAATCCAAAGTCAGAACCATTTCCTTAATGTTAAGATTATCTACTTGGCTGCCTTGTATTTATGTATCTTGCAGGTACCTAAAAGTGAAGACAAAGCAGGCAAACAACCAAACAAACAAGGCTGAAACTAAGCTGCTAGGCACCCCCATCAACTAGGGCACCTCAATGAATGGAGGCAAACCAGTCTTTCATTCAGGCGCCCCCATCAACTAGGGCACCTCAATGAAAGGAGGCAAACTAGGCTCTTCATTCAGGCACCCCATATGTTACAGGCGCCCTGGTTGAAAGCTGTATCTGCTACTGCGAGTTCGAAATAGAGATAAGCTTTGACCAAGTTCAATGAGGCGCCTGGGAGTCCAGGGAGCCCTGGTCAAGAGTGTTATCTGCTGCGGCGAGTTCGGCGCGGAGATAAACTTTGACCAAGCCCTTTGAGGTGCCCCAGTGATCACAGGCGCCCTAATGATGACTATAAAAGGGGCTTCGACCCCTCATCTCAGGACACAACTTTCCGAAACCATTCTAAGCTTCCAAGTGATGAAAAAGCACTAACGACGAAGCTCTACGACCAGGAGGCTCCAGGAGAAAGTGCGCGACACTTCGGAGGTCCAGATCGGCCGAGTTTTTATCTGTTTATTCTGTTTGAGTTTACATTCTGCATTTAAATTTGTTTATCCTTTTGTTTGTAACTCTTGCACTTTAAGACGAGTTTCTCCGCCTCCGGAATGTACGAAAGGAGACCATTAGTGGACGGGCGTTCCCGTGCTTTGACCTTGGATGTACGGACCTTGGGGGGTCGGGAACCAAGTAAAATCTCGTGTGCAATCTGTGTCATTCTTTATTTTTCTGCTTTATTTTCCGCTGTGCTACTAACTTTTATTAGAACGAATAACGAAAAGTTTACGAAGTTTCCTCGAAGATTTTACGGTCGATATTCACCCCCTCCCCCTCTATCGACAGCATCAGTCCAACAGCAGTGTCTTAGCTTTTCTTGCTAATCTAAGACAGTTGAAGCTCACTAATTTGTATGAACTAATTCGGACAACACTTGGTTCTCCGCCAGAAGTAGATTTTCATAGTAAGCTTCAACCGTCTTAGATTAGCAACCACCTAGGTTGCAACCAAGTAATTTCTGTGTCTTAGCCTTTCTACTAGTTGAGTGAGTTTATGCTTATCTTATTTAATTATAGCAACTAATTTGTAATTTTTGTGAGTCGTACAAAAGGTTTATTTTTACTTTACAGCGGCAATTCACCCCCTCTTGTCAGTCCACCTCGACCCGACAAGTTGTATCAGAGTCAGGATGCCACAGAAGGACTAACCGTCAACTGCAGCAAAATCTGAAAAATGGTTGGACCAGTGATCTACCCGCCAATGTTTGAGGGAGCTCGCAGCATGTAAAAGAAAAATGAAGGTATTTTTTACTACTGATTACGAATTATTACTAACAATGAAAAATAGTTTTTTAGCACCAAAAGATAACGAAGGAAAAATCATGGAACCTGACTCCTGGAACAAAAAGGAACAAGCTAAGAAGACATGATAGCAAATGGAAAGGTGGAATTCCATCTGCTAATTGTCCTCCCTGAACAAGATGTAAATTAAATCGGGAAGTACAACTCGGCAAAGGAACTTTTGGAAAAGTTTTTGGAATTGCACGAAGGCACTGCAAAGACAAAACTGGCATGACAAGATATCCTACGAGGCCAGCTTACTAACCTCCGAATGGAAGACGGACAATTAGTTGTCCAACTTCATGCCAAGGTAAAAGAGTTAATCATGAACCTTGAGAACCTTGGTGAAAAGGTATCAAATCATGACGCTCAACGGTACGCGCTGAATGCTTTTCAGAGAACCCCGGATTGGACCTCAGTAATAGACACATATTTTATTTCAAAAGACCTTGAGATAAGTACTCTAGAACAACTATTTTTGATTTTAGAACTTCACGAATCTCGGTGTGTAGGGAAGAGCAGGAAAATGGACAACATCGCTCTGAATGCGAGGAGAAACCAGAGCGAGGATGAGTCATCAACGGATGATGAAAATACGACGAAAATGGTAAAATGCCTTAGAAGTTTTTTTTAAAAGGGCTAATAAATTTTCTAAGTTTCAGGGTAAAATACGATCTCTTTTCAGAGAACCCCGGATTGGACCTCAGTAATAGACACATATTTTATTTCAAAAGACCTTGAGATAAGTACTCTAGAACAACTATTTTTGATTTTAGAACTTCACGAATCTCGGTGTGTAGGGAAGAGCAGGAAAATGGACAACATCGCTCTGAATGCGAGGAGAAACTAGAGCGAGGATGAGTCATCAACGGATGATGAAAAATACGACGAAAATGGTAAAATGCCTTAGAAGTTTTTTTTAAAAGGGCTAATAAATTTTCTAAGTTTCAGGGTAAAAGACGATCTCTGAAGAAGGGAACAGTCCGATGTTATAACTGCAAAGAGGAAGGTCATCTAATAAATCAATGTCCCAAACTCAACAATTAGCCAAAGAAGAAGAAGACACTGAAAGCCACGTAGGACAAGACCTCGTATAATGAATCTGAAGCTGAAGAATATGCTGGACTTGCACTGATGGCAAGTCGTCATGAGGAGAGCACTGAGGAAGGGGGAGCTACACCAGAAGAAAGCAGCGACGAAGGGGGAGTCCTTTTTGAAAGCAACCTGATAAGTGAGGTATGTTTTCTCCCTCACGATCAATTTTACTCTGGTATAAAAGCAATGTTTAAAGCTAATTTTAAATTAGAAAAATAAAATCAAAAATTAAAAATAAAATTAACTAATGCATGTTCTTCAAATGGTTCTGATAAAATGAAAAATGATGTTAATTTGAGAAATTTAGTTAAAAAAATTAGAATTTGATATTGCATGTTTACGCTAAATGAAAAATAGTTATCTTGATAATATGAACTGGTAAATTAAAAATCACAGGGACCAACTTAGAAAAGTGTCCAAGAACTATATACCTATAAAATTTTTAATTAATCCTATACACAAAAACTAATTTTGGTTTTTTAAATCTTTACTAAATTAATTTTTACTCAGTATATGTTTTAGTGCTAATAGTTTTTTGTTATTTTATAATATATTTTTTCTTTCACTCTTTATTATTCACTTTCTTTGATAAATGATTAGAAGTTCAATTTTAAATTGATAAATTCATGTTTATATTTTTTGTAAATACAAGAACATTTTCTTTACTTACTGTAAATTTTTGAGATTTTTTTGATTAGTTTTTAAATTTTCACAATTTTATGTTTGAAATTTAAATTTTAAATTTTAAAAATAGAAAAAAATTATTTTCTTCGATCTTATTTTTTTTAATCTAAAAATGTTTATTAGATCTCAGTAAAACTTTACTAGAATTTTATAAAGTCTTTTTGAATTTTAAATATTTTAATATTCAAAAATTCTATTCTATTAGTATTTAATTTATTTTTAGTCATAGATAACATTTTTTAAGTCAATTTTTTTCAAGCTTAAAACTCTATTTTCCAATTACACAAAAAGTTTTAGATTTTTCTAACATGTTTTCGATTTTCTATGATTTTTTTATTAAAATTTGATTTTTTTTTTAATATTAAATTTCGATAGAAAATTATTTTTATCAAATCCGATTTAAAAAAATAAAAAACCAAAGAATACATAGAAATTATTTCATTCATATTTTCTATCTTTTTTTCATTCCTTAGTTTTTGTTGTGCCCCATTGTTTGCTGTGATCAAAGCGGGAGAATAGTTTAAGTCCAAGGGGAGGTTGTAGTTTTAATTTGTAAATATTTCTTTTATACTTAATTATTAGTTAGTGTTATTTCTTTTAGTTTAACCCTAACTGAACTTGGGTTGATGCACATCAAAAAGGGAGATATTGTCAGTGCCCCGGTTGGTTTTGATGCGATCAACTAAGTTAGGTTAGATCCTGTTGTAGTTTTGATCCTTCTGTCTAAGTGTGCAGGTGCTTAGGAGTGGAGGAAGTCAAGCGTAAGACGCAGTGGACGAGAAGGATTAAATGGGGAAGTGAGCCATCGGGCTCGGTGTATTCGAGGGACGCGGAAGCTGTAGAAGAGTACACCGGTGGAGCGAGAAGGACGTGCATGACATCCGAGGGACGAGAAGCTGGGAGGAAGGACACTGGAGGGGCGAAAGGTCGGAGTCGGGTTCGGGTGAGCCTAACTCCGGTTGGCCAGAAATCACCCAAACAAAGCTTCTACCAAAAAGTCAACTATGTTCACTTTGACCAAGTCAAGGTTTTGACTTGGACCATATTTGACCAAATTTGTTGGAGAAGCATGGAGGTTTGTCCGAAGACTCAGGCAACACACATGGACAGCTTACATGCACAGAACCTTCTACCGTTTAAAAGATTAACCTTATCTTTTAAAACGATAAACTTTATTAAGATAAAATTTATCTTTTAATCAATGATTAAGGATTAAATTTATCTACATTCAATTAAAGGAAAATTTCTATCTTTTAATCAGACAGAAGCTTCTACCGTTAAAAGATAAAATTTACCTTTTAACCAATGGTTAAGGATTAAATTTATCTATGATCAACGGTAATGATTGATTTCCTTAGCCTATAAATAGGCTTAGAATTTAAAGAGACTTTCAATAGATTGATTGTAATTCTTCTAGCTTCTGTCTTATGCTACAAAGTTTGTGAAAGGCTTCTCCGTGAGAAGGAGATTTTCATTTTGAGCTTCAGTCGTCTTGGATTAGCAACCACTTAGGTTGCAACCAAGTAATTTATGTATCTTAGCCTTTCTACTAGTTGAGTTAGTTTATGCTCATCTTATTTAATTATAGCAACTAATCTGGAATCTTTGTGAGCCATACAAAAGATTTATTTTTACTTTACAGCGGCAATTCACCCCCCTCTTGTCGGTCCACCTCGACCCGCCAGGCTTCATCTAGCCCAAGATCCCCTGCTGAGTAATGTCTTCCACATAGTTTTTGCTACAAGAGGGGAATAATCTCAGTTAGTGCCAAAAACCAAGACCAAGAATTAAAGGCTTATCATATGTGAACTGCAACCCGACAAGTATCTGATTAAGCCCATAAATATAGAGTAGCCCTTCCTGAAGTAGATGGTTGATGTTAAGACGTAGCCGGGCCAACATCTCGTAAGTCGATCAGAACAGTGGACCCAAATTATAGTTCATCAACATTACAGGCTGCTCGGGTAGATCTTCTATCCATTCAGTCAGCCAAGTGGGGATGGGGGTGATGTTTATAAACAAATAATGGTTTTTCCTACTCTTATTAGAGGAAGGGCCTTTATCTAAGAGGTTAGATTTCACTCGGGTCTGAAAGAAGTTGTCGCGCTCCTACCTTTAGGGGTAGTAAATGAAGTGGAAGACCCGAGGATGAAGAGGTACACGATACAGTGAGAAGACAATCATTGTACCGCAGAGAATCCGAACAACATTCGAAGCCAATTGGGAAAGGGTGATTTAGAAATATCTACAAATCTCGACTATAAAAGGATGGTCTGGAAACCTAAGACCAACCAAAAAAAGGATCCTTAAAAACAATAAAGAAGCGGAGTGGTGGAAGATAGGGGCAGTTTAGACTATTGGGGAAAATCATCTGATACTCACTAGGGACTCCATAGTCCAATCCGATGACTTCAAAGTTGTAGCTACCTACAATAGAGATGAAAGTGGTATACCACAAACCGAGAATGACTTCAGGGATTGTTTGGCCATAGAGTACAAAATTGAAAAAACTAGCCGATTGGAGGACTAACCCGAAGGAAACAATCGAGATGTGTGTTGCGGTTCCCAAAGAATGCCAATCGCTGAGTATAAGGAACACCAAGAGGGTCGGAGCCATGAGAAAAGAAAAGAGGAAGCAAAGAGGAATCAACGGAGGAAATAGGGCAAAGAACCCTAGGGGCTATTTATAGGAGTTTGGGGCCCTATCCACCGTCCATTTCACCTCGGGAAGTGGTGAGATTAGATCTCAGGTATTGAGCCTTGACTAATTGAGCAGCGTTTGAAAAATTCCCCCTTGACGAAAGACATACCTTCGTCTAACAGGCGATAGTTTGAAACCGTATCTCCCTGTCCTAGGCTGACATGTGGCAGTGAGAGAGAGGCCCATGCTTGCTCGAAAATAGGCAACATCTCCCCTGTATGATGGACAATCTGAAAGTTATACATATGCATCTCCACATATATATAGCACAACCACACTCGGCTAGCATTCACACAATCACAACCATTCAGTTAAATAATATGACTAACAAATAGTAAACATAACAAATAAATCTCTATAAACTAAGCGCAACAAATCAAAATCCAACAGAAGTAAATAAATACACGTCCAAAGAAAGATCAAATACCATCCGAAATGAAAACAAAACTACAATGACACTAATACGATAAACATTACTACAAAAGTATGAAAACGATAAGAAACTACTCGAGATTGGAGACTAGCAGATGGATCCTCTCCTGGTGGCATGAGATACAACTATCAACTTCCTAAAACAAAAAGAAAAATGAGGGGTGATGAGTCCAGGTGACCTCTGTGCCTATAAGAATATATAAATGCATGATATATAAAAGGATAAAATAAGCATATAGAAACAAAGTCATACAATCTCTGAAATAAAGAACATAATTCAAATGCATTTGTATGAATAAGCATACTTGAAAACCAATGTAACACATAGGGACATAATCAGAAATCCCCTAATATCTCAGTAAACTGCTAGTACTGTCGAGCAGATCCAGATCATATAATAAATGCAAATTATAATCGAATATGCATGTCAATCAAATGCAACAATCATAACTCAAACAAATGCAACAAACACAAGTAAAATACACAATGAATAATATGCATATGATGCGATGATCTACTATGTACACACACCAACAACCACTACATTGGGTAGGTTAAGTGGACAAGATACAAGCGCCAAAACCTATGTTTATGCAAAAAGGCCATAATACTATGGTCCTGTATGTAAAGCCGTAATACCTGTGGCTATAAAATCCCAAAATACCTGTGGGGACTCTAAACACATGGGGAGTATCAATTATCTGCACATAATTCTAATTGAGCGTGTCACAACAGGAAATATAACCGACGATCCATCTCAACCACAAGGGAGCCAGTGGTCATCGACATGTAAATAATGCTATGATGTATGTCACTAATATGCACAACCTCAATCAAACCAAAACATGCAATCAATACGATATGAAACACAATCAATATCAAAGTAAATAAACATGCACTAATCTACTAGGTAGGGTTTATCTAATGCTAACCAACCCTAGATAGATTAAATAATAGTTCTACATTACACGTGTACACGCGGTACTCTTTAGATCAGAAACCAAAAGATGAGATTGTATAATTGAATATTTTGAATTATTACTCAAAGGTCAAGCAAGAATAAGTATCAAGTAGGAAAAACAAGGAGAATAAATTTAAGATAAAATAACCTACTCAGATAGTAAAACAACTATGCATTTAAGGTAAACGATTCTACAGGAATCAAGTAAGAATTACCCACCTTATACGTCGATCGTGTTAGAATAGATCTCACGTCCAAATGCTCGTATCAAATCAGAGTCTTGCATTAACATGAATAATTTAGCTAAATATATATAAATTCAGTAGATAAATCAAATCCTTAAACAAATTATGTTGAACCCGTAAGAGTTTCGATCATTAAGTAATCCCGATCCCAAATAATGATTATTTTCCAAATTAATTATAATTCCTTGGTTAAATTTAACTAACTCATAACTAACCATAATCTAATCCGTCCAATGATTAGGTTAGGGTTAACCCGTCATGCATCAAGTGGCTAACCCCAAACATAACCAATTAGGGGAAACCTAATTGTTTCAACCCATAATCATATAAAAAAATCCATAAATCTAATCTTTAATACACATACTGATTAGATCTAACCTAAATTAATAGTTGAACTTACTGTTATCATGCTTAAATTAGTCTACTATATTATGAATTAACAAACCAACTAAGGAATTCAACATATCATTGATTCTTCTATCCCATATCCCCTAATCCTCAATCAACCTTAATTAAATCCATTAAGTAATAATGAATCTATAATGATCACAATCTAACCAGTACACTGATAGCTTTCATTTTGTTGATTACATTAGGTTTTCAAATCCATGTTTTTGATCCTTTTTCATATGTTTAAGTTGCATTTGTGTGAGGTTTCATGAAATCTTTCTATTTTTTGTCCTTGGATAGAATTCTTTTCATATTTGAGATATTTTGGCATTAATGTTGAATCTAATTTTGTATGTCTCAATTAATCATGAACCTAGATCAAGATTGGATCAGGACTTGAGTTCAGAATGGGCCTGGATCAATAGATCAAGAGCTGGATCAATATGGGCCGCCCATTCAAGAGAACGGTTAGATCCAAGTCATCCGCCAACTTCTAGTCGATCCAAGCTCAAGATAGACTTAGCTAAGTTTAGGGACCAAGATCTGAAAGTTTGTGCCAGATCAGAGTTAGTCCAGCCGTTGGATCGAACTCAAGAGAAGCCTAAAATGTCCGTTCAAAGATCAGAGCACTCTGAGCCATTGGATGCAGATCCGGTTGATCTGAGTTGAGGAGGAGCAGATCTTGACCCTTGATCAAGATCTGGAAAGTTTGGGTTCGATCTGGATTGATCTGACCGTTGGATGAGATCGGAGAAATCTCGACCGTCGAAATTCAAAATGCGCAGTTAAATCAAAAATTCCCTCTGCCGCTCGTGGTGTCGTGAGATCGCATTCCAGTTTCCAGTTTTCTTCTCCATTCGTCTCCTTCGATCGCCGATGACCACTCCAAGTCAGTTCGTCTTCCAGATTCCAAATCGAAGTGGTATTCTTCTGCTAGATCTGCAAACCAATTGGACGCTGAAAGGATTTCGAACAAGGGTTTCGCCAGAATTCTGCTCTTCAGGTTAGAGACTTCTTGTCAGTTGTGTGAACCGATCGGAACTTCTAGATGCAATCGAAGGGGTTCTTTGAGAGTGTCTGAAGGATTCGGAGATGTTTTGCATCACAATCTGCTAAGGAGGACGAGATCGTGAATGGAAATCAGTTGCGCACTGAGATTATTGCACTTCGCTCGCGGGAGTCAATTTCTTCCTTGATTCTTGAGATGGAGGGTTTCTAGCTCACTCTTGTGTGATGGCAAGAGGGAATTTGTGGTGACGAATCTGATCTGGAGTTTGTAATTGTTAGACTTCAATTTCTGAATTGTTTCTCTCATTTTTGAATTCTGTTCTTAGCTTTGTATCAGCTTATTTCAGCTACTGATCGGACTGTAGTCCGATCCAGACTCCACCTGACCGGTCATAAGACCGATCAGGCTTGCATCTGATCGGTCAGCCGACCGATCAGGAGGTTTGCCTGCACAAACAAACTCTGTTTTAGTTTACAGCTTGCTTAATTTCTTTACTTCCGAATTTAGATAAAGATTTAGATTCATTTCTGCAATAGAAACCAGTTTCATATTTCAATTTAGTAACTTCAACTTGTTATGTTAAATTTTCCTAGTGATTAAGCTGTTGGTGCCCCGGTTAGTTTTGTTGTGATCAACCAAGTTAGGTTAGGTCCTGTTGGTTTTAATCCCTTTGCTAAGTGTGCAGGAATTTAGGTACGGAGGAAGTCGAGCGTAAGACGCAGCGGACGAGAAGGATTGTACGGGGAAGTGAGTCGACGGGCTCAGTACAATCCGAGGGACGCGGAAGCTGTGGAAGAGTACGTCGGTGGAGCGAGAAGGACGCGCGCGGTGTCCGAGGGACAAGAAGCCGGGAGGAAGGACGCTCGAGGGGCGAAAGGTCGGAATCGGGTTCGGGTGAGCCTAATTCCGGTTGGTCAGAAATCACCCAGAAGATCTACTTACGAACAGTCAAGTTGCCTTTGACTTGGACTTGGATCAAGACGGGCGCGACATCTTTTAATTAAAGCTTTTATAAAATGACTTTTTATAAAATATTTATAAAGTCTTTTATAAAAGTTTTTATATTAAAGCTTTTATATTAAAGCTTTTATTAAAGCTTTTAAAGCTTCTTTTTAAATCACACGTGTGATTTAAAAAGAGCCGTTGCAATTGGATTAAAGCCGATTATCAAGTGCCGTTGAAGCGTGGATCACACTTACAAAGCAATCGGATTAAAGCCGATTATCAAGTCTTGAAGAAGTCAATCAAATCTTGAAGAAGCAATCGGATCGAAGCGTGCTTTCAAAGGAGCCGATCAAGTGATCTCTTTTAATTAGAGTTTAAAATTTGATTGAGATAATCTTAGATCTACGATCAAGATAAAACTCAATCTTGTATCAACGGTCAAGATCATATCACTCAACCTATAAATAGGCTTAGAGATTCAGAGTCAATTCATAAATTCTATTGTAATTCTCTAAAGTCTAGTGTGCTTCAGTTGTAAGGCTTCTCCGCCACAAGGAGAGTTTTTTGTTTTAACCGTCTTGGAAGCAACGACCAAGTTGCAACCAAGTTTTTTAATAGACGAGTTCCTCCATTTTTTTTATTTATTAGCCAATCGTCTATTCACCCCCCTCTAGCCGGACCAACTCGATCCAACATAAGCCTCATTCTTGCACACCTAGTTTAATTCTATTCAGTTGAGTCAATTCCATTTCAACCATACTTTCATTCTTATTTGCAAACAAACCCCAGTTAATCTCGAAAACCCAAATCATTTAACGACGAATAACTTGCAATCTTGATTTAAACTCTCACAACTAGTCCTGGAAAAATACGACCTGAGTCCCCTATTCTACGCTTTGTCTTGCTAGCACGGGTTTTCAGCTTTTATAAATATCTAAATTTGAGTGCTCATTGTGACACTGGTATTGGGCAACCATCAAAATTTTGGCGCCGTTACTGGAGAACACTAGTTGAGTTTGTTTGATTTAACTTGTGTGCTTATTTCATATCTTGCGATCCATTTGTGTGTGCCTATTTCTATATTTTTGTGATTCATTGCATTTGTTCCATTATTCTGTAATCATTTACTGCGATTTTTGTATTTGTGTATGACCAGATCTGCAGGTGGTATTCTAGAAGAGTTTGATCCTGAAATTGAAAGAACTTTCAGAGCAAGGAGGAACCAAATCAGTGCTTCAGAGGTTTGTGACATTCTTCCTACTTAGACTATTGCTATTCATTCAGTTGATCCTATGGCAGACCACCTGAAAACCATGAAGGAACTTGCAGCACCAGATGATGCTTTTCAATACTCCTGCATTGCCTATCCAGAGCTCACTGGAGATTTTGAATTAAGATCAGGACTTATTCATCTTTTGCCCAAATTTCAAGGACAACCTGGGGAGGATCCCAACAGACATTTACATGAGTTTCACGTTGTCTGCTCCACTATGAAGCCTCAGGGTATTTCAGAGGAAGATATCAAGCTGAGGGCATTCCTATTTTCCCTTATTGGAGCAGCAAAGGATTGATTTTACTACCTACCTACTGGGCATGTATCTAGCTGGATTTCTATGAAGAAAGCATTTTTGGAGAAGTACTTTCCAGCATCAAGGAATGCAATCATCAGAAAGAGCATCTGTGGCAAACAACAAGTAGTGGGAGAGACTTTGTACGACTACTGGGAAAGGTTCAACAAACTTTGTTCTAGTTACCCACAGCATCAGATCAGTGAGCAGCTACTCATTCAGTATTTTTATGAGGGACTTCTTCAGATGGATCGGATCATGATAGATGCTGCAGCAGGAGGTGCCCTAGTAAACAAAATACCAGATCAAGCTAGGGAGCTAATTTCAAATATGGCAGAGAACTCACAGCAATTTGGGAGTAGAGCTTTGTCCACCAGAGGAGTTAATGAAGTTCAGATGGTATCAAATGAGCAAAAAGAAATCAAGAATTCATTGATGGAGCTCACATCTCTGGTGAAGCAAATGACTCTAAATAATGTGAGTCAAAATCAGAATTTCTCAGTACCACCACCTTCAAGCCAAGCGATGAGGTTATGCAGTATTTGTTCAAGCCAAGACCACAATTCAGATCTATGTCCTAACCTCCAACAAGATGAGACATTAGCTGCATTGACTAGGGGATAATTCCAAGCCAAAAACAACCCCTACTTGTCTACCTACAATCCGGGTTGGAGGGATCATCCAAACTTGAAGTATGGGAATTCTTTTTACTAGCAAAACCCATCACAACAACCCTATCAACAACCTCAACAGAATTTCCAACAAGTTCAGCAAGGACAACTACAATTTCAGCCATTTCAACAACCTTTTCAACAATTTCAGCAACCCTATCAAGGAAATCAGCCACCTTTTCAAGTGAATCAGCAAGGGTTTCAAGGAAGTTTGAATTTTCAGCAACAAAATCAGTTCTCACAGCAAGGTTACCAGCCATTCAACCAATATTTTCAGCCTCCAAATCAGAATTTCTAGCCCACTCAATTTCAGCCCTCACAACCACAATTTCAACCTCAACCACAGAATTTTCAGAGTTACAATTCTCCACCATTTCAACCAAGTTCTCAGCAAAATTTTCAGCAATTTTCTCAATCATTTCAGTCCTATAATCAGCCCCAACAGCTCTACCTTCAAGGTTCACAACAAGTTCAACAATTTCAACCACCTCAATCATCTTTTCAAAACCAATCAAAGTCTCATGCTAACCAAGGGGGCTATGGAGGCTCTAGTGGGGGAAATGCGCAACAACAAAGGATAGAGGAGATGCTTCAACAACTTTTGCAACAACAAAGGAATGATCCCACCATACAAAACCTTGAGAGGCAAATTGGACAATTGGCTAGTGGGATGAATCAAATGCAAGCTCAAGGATCAAGCCAACTACCTTCTCAAGCTACTCCAAACCCAAAGGGAAATGTTAGTGCTATTACTTTGAGGAATGGGAAGGTGACTTCAACTCTAAATGGTCCAAGAGCTGATTTTTCTGAAAACAGGACAGCACCTTCAATTCCAGCCCCAAACCGCCCTGAAATCATCCCGAATTCAGTTGGTTCCACCTCTAGTTCAAGTCTAACTTCTTCTTCAAGTAATCCTGTGATTTTGGTGGAAAATGAGGGAGAAATCAGTGGAGAAGGGAAGTTCACAGCAGCTACTTCAGTGGAGAAATCAATCAAAATTTCAGCCCCTAAACTTTTGGCTCAAGAGGAAGAAATGAGAGTTCCTTTGCCATTCCCTCAGCGCAAAACCCAAGCTAAGAAGCAAGTGGAGGAGGAGAAAGCTAAGGAATACAATGAGCTAGTGAAATTGTTTAGTAAAGTGGAGATTGTTGGATCGAGAGATGCGATAGAGGGGGGGGTGAATGTCGCAAATCATTCGGATTTAAAAAGAGCGGGTGCGCAGCGGAAATAAAAGAAAAACAGAACAATGCAAACACAGTCGGTTTACTTGGTTCGGAGCCTGGGTCGACTCCTACTCCAAGGCCCACGGTCGTTGACCGTTTTCTGCGGGCAATTCTATAAGTTCGTAAAAGTTTACAAGAAAGATTATAACAAGAACAGTTTAGTAAACTTTAAATACAGCTCTTCGTTACCGACGTCCGGTGTAGATCGAAGTTTCGGAGCAGCGGGACGTCGTCAGCTCGAGTTGGAAGATTTCTGGAGCGTGTCGCGGAAGCAGAAGAGCGCAGAAGTGTCGCAGTAATTGATGCTCTGAAGAAGGAGGTCGAGGGTCCTTTATATAGGGCCTGGGGGCGCCCTGGTCGACGGGGGCGCCCCCCCCCCCCCCCACGTGGCAGCAGATCCGGTTGTTGCTCGGTCGCCGTCTGATCCCCTTATCCTCGGGATCCGGTTTGACCGGGGCGCCCGGATGACTCGGGGCGCCCGGATTGACCGGTCAAAGCCTCATCTCCTCGGCTTCGCAGGGATGCGCTTCGGCAGCTGGCAGTGGGGGCGCCCGCGACACGCGGGGCGCCCGCGACAAGTGGGGCGAAGCGCGTTGAGGTTCTTACAGACTTTGGGTTGACCTTGGGGGCGCCCGGATCGTCCGGGGCGCCCTGCTCAGCTTCAGCCTCACTCCTTTGAGGCTCTCTGAGCTTCAGATACTCAGTCCTTCGATCCTGCATCCAGGGTTAGTCCAAATAACAATTATATTATTATTTTATACAACCTTAGCTGTCTTGGTTCTGACTTTGGTCTCCAAAATGGAGCCCTAGGTCGAACCGACGCCTAATGTTCCCTCAAGGGGAACAAGTCCTCACCTACTCCTCTCGGGAGAATTTACCTGGTGCCAACCGGATCCTCCAGTTGGACTTTTGCCCGGCAGTCCTTCGCCAGGTCTTGAGTTGCCAAGCTGCCCTTCGCTTGGTGCCTAGCTGCCCTTCGCTAGGTCTTTTCTTCTGGCAGCCCTTCGCCAGTGCCTAGCATTCCTTCGCTAGGGTTTGTCCATTCTGGCAGTCCTTCGCCAGAGCCTAGCAGTCCTTTGCTAGGGCTTTTCCTGTCTGGTAGTCCTTCGCCAGTGCCTAGCATTCCTTCTCTAGGGCTTTTCCTGTACACTCAAGAAACTTGTTAGACAACAACTAACCCTTAACTTTTGAACCCTTTTGCCAATATCAAAACACATGTTTGACTTGGGTGCATTCTGCACCAACAATCTCCCCCTTTTTGATATATGGCAACCTAGTTCAAAGAGTTAAGGAAAAAATGCTGAAATTGAAATCCTAAGTTAGATTCCCTCCCCTTGGAAGAAATCTCCCCCTAGGTTTTTAAAAAATAGGTGGTGTGAGTTAAGTACTTAGAAGATTTCATGTTTTGATAATAAGTTGGGAAATCTACTAAGTTTTTCGAAAGGATGTTCTAAGTTTGGAAAACATTGAAAACCTTAGACAAATTTTCAGTTTTAGAAACATTTCAGACTTTAGAAAATTTTCAGTTTTGGAAAAACTTCAGACTTAGAAAATTTTCAGTTTTGGAAAAACTTCAGACTTAGAAAATTTTCAGATTTGGAAAAATTTCAGACTTAGAAAATTTTCAGTTTTGGAAAAACTTCAGACTTAGAAAATTTTCAGTTTTGGAAAAACTTCAGACTTAGAAAATTTTCAGTTTTAAAGAAAATTTCAAAGAATAATTTGAGCAAAAATTAATAACACTTCAAAGTTAGAAATTTTAAGCAAAAAAAATTAAGCTTAGAAATAATTCAGAGTTAGAAATTTTTTACAGGATAAATTTAAGCTTTGAATTTCTAACTTTGAGTTTAAACTTTTTTTGAATAAAGGAAAAATTTGAAAAAACTTTTTGGGTTCCCTCTTTCCTTTCCAACTCTCCCCCTTTGACATATATCAAAAAAATGCAGAAAAAAATTTGCAATAATTAAAGCATTTGCTGTACTGAATCAAACTGGAACCTAAGTCTGGTTAAATCTTTAGGGACGTTTTCGCTAGGGTTAGTCAAGTTAAGTGCATTGTTCAAGTTAGATTGTCTAAACTTGACACTTAACCTGATTGCTGTTCATTTAGTGCCCCAATTGCTACCGATGCACTGACTTAAAGCATCTTGAATTGAGGCAAAGACCTAAGCATCTCAACCCTTTCTAGGTTATCAATCAAAAGTATCCTTAGGTGCTTATGAGATGCTGGCTTCTAAGTCTATGGGTGCATGCAATTCTAGGGTTAGAGCCTAGGCTAAGTCCATTTCGAAGAAAACCCTAGTTTTGAAGGGGGTAGTTTTTGAAATAAAACTAAGTCAAGGAAAAATTTTAACACCAAAGTTAAACCCTTTTTTTTTAAGATTAAGTTAGAAAAACCCTTTTTTTTTAAATAAATTTAAACCATTTTAAAATTAAAGCAAAAAACCAAATGATTCTATTCTACTAAGCATAATCCTAACTGCCTTTTTAGTGAGCTAAACTCAGATTCAGGTAGGGGTTTAGTGAATATGTCAGCTAGGTTGGACTTGGAGTCTACATGCTTAAGGACTATTTCACCCCTAGCTACGTGATCTCTTACAAAGTGATGTTTTACTTCTATGTGTTTGGTTCTAGAATGTTGTATTGGGTTTTTGGTTAAGTTAATTGAGCTAATATTGTCAATATTGACTTGGGTCTGATTGTAGTCTAGCTGAAAGTCCTTAAGAGTATGCATCATCCATAGGAGTTGAGCTACACACTCTCCTAAGGCTACATATTCAGCTTCAGTTGTTGATAAAGCAACACAGTGTTGCTTTCTACTGCACCAACTTACTAAGCTGTTTCCTAAAAGTTGACAGCTTCCACTTGTACTTTTTCTATCTAATTTACAACCAGCATAGTCAGAATCAGAGTATCCTGACAACTTAAATGATGAAGTCCTAGGGTACCATATCCCTACATTTAGGGTGCCCTTAATGTATCTTAAAATTCATTTTAGGGCTGCTAAGTGATTTTCTTTAGCACAGGTTTGGTACCTAGCGTACATTCCTACTGAAAAAAGTATATCAGGTCTGCTGGCTGTAAGGTATAGTAGACTTCCTATCATACTTCTATAAAGTTTTAGGTCTACTGGTTTACCATCAGGGTCATTATCTATTTTCACATTTGTGGCCATTGGGATATTTATACTTTTAGAGTTATCCATTTTAAATTTCTTAATTAGTTCTTTAGCATATTTAGATTGATGTATATAATTTCCATCCTTAGTTTGTTTGATTTGTAATCCTAAGAAGAAATTGAGTTCCCCAACTAAACTCATTTCAAACTCATTTTCCATTATTGTTACAAATTCTTTTAGAAATTTGGAATTAGTTGATCCAAATATTATATCGTCTACGTAAATTTGGGCAATAAATATATCCTTTTCTAAAATTTTGACAAACAAGGTTGGGTCAATTTGGCCTTGTTTGAATTCTTTAGAAATCAAGTAGTTGGATAGTCTTTCATACCAGGCCCTAGGTGCTTGTTTTAGTCCATAAAGGGCTTTGCTAAGTTTATAGACATAATCTGGTTTTTCTATATCCTCAAATCCTGGGGGTTGTCCTACATAGACTTCTTCCTTAATGAGCCCATTCAAGAAGGCTGACTTTACATCCATTTGGTATAATTTGAATCCTTTATGGGATGCAAAGGCTAGTAACATCCTAATAGACTCAAGTCTAGCTACAGGGGCATAGGTTTCATCATAATCCAACCCTTCTACTTGGCTGAATCCCTTAGCTACTAAGCGGGCTTTATTTCGGACTATTTCACCTTGATCGTTTAACTTATTCCTAAATACCCACTTAGTGTCAATTACGGATTTGCCCTTAGGTTTAGGTACTAACTCCCAGACTTGGTTTCTCTCAAATTGGGCTAACTCTTCTTGCATGGCTAAGATCCAGTCAGGATCAGGTAGGGCTTCCTCAATAGTCTTAGGTTCAATCTTTGAAATCATGGCTATTTGACTAAGATTTCTATAGGAAGCTCTAGTTCTAACTCCTAAGGTTGGATCACCTACAATTTGGTCAGTTGGGTGACTGAGTCTGGGTTTCTTGGTTTTTCTAGTACTTGGCTCAGCTTCAGGTCCAGCTGGTCCAAATCTTTATGTTCCTACACATAAAGAATTTTAGATGATTTGGATCCAATTTAAGTTAGGGATAGCTTAAATTGAGTTTCACTTCCTAGTCTGTCTCACCCCAGTCTAGGGTTTTCAATCACGTTAACCTTAAGGTTTTTGTGAGACAGGTTTGAGGGTAAAAATTAGTTTTGAAAAGGAATTTCAATTTATTTTCGAAAAAGTTCTTTATTTTTGAAAACAGATTTTTAAACAAATAAGTTTAGAAATTTTGAAAAATAGATTAAGTGATTTTTGAAAAAGAAATAAGTTTAAGAAGTAGAAGTTTTGAAAACAGATTGGAATCTATAATTATTTGAAATTTGAGTTAGATTCGAATTTGACAAAAGATAATTTGAATTTGAATTTCAGAAATTGGCTTCCAGGTCTTGGCGAGGCACTAGGCCTTCTTTGGCCGTAGCCTTATGGGATCATCCACCCTTTCCTTGACAAAGCCTTTTAATGAAATTTCATTTTCAAATTAAATTAAGTCATTTTCTGGTCTAACTAGCTTGGGTCTTGGATCGGTAGCTTCGGCTGGTTTCACCAGTCTAAAGAGACCAAGTAGACTTGATCTTATTAGAGTTGGTTTCCCCAACGTACTATCATCTCACCTCCTCCCAATACTATGTTTTCAAGTTTCAAGTAATTTAGTCCTTAAATCTAAGTATTCCTTAAATCTAAGCATGGCAATTTGTAAAAAATTAAATAAACAAACAATCAATCAATTAAAAGAAATTATCTAATTATAAAAATTGTTTTGATTTTGGCTTCCCCTGGACTAAAGCCTCTGTATGGGTTAGGCAAGATGTGAATCTTGTCCTTGGGGATCCAAAATTGATTTGAACCAGTTGGTTTAGTCAGGCACAGTTTTGGCACCGATGCCTGAACCTTAGGTCTTGACTGGTTCAGTACAGCAAAGTAAGATCTTTGCAGAGATTTGGTTCTATAGCCAAGTCCGGATCGGTTTAGAATAGACTTCTGTTTTCCCAGAATCATATCAAGATTCTTGGAACCAGAAGTGAATCGTTCTAAAGCTGTTCTTAAGTCCTTAACTTGAGTTTTCAAGGAGGAATTTTCTGATTCAAGTTTTTCAACTTGGTCAGGGGTTCCTTCCTGAATTTTCTCAGTTAAGGATTTAGAATCAGCTCCCTCTTTCAGGAGTTTTACTTCCTGTCGGAGGGACTCGATTCGGAGTTTGGCTTTCGCCAAATCTCGGGATAGATAGGAAATAAGCGAATTCAATTGCAATTTTGAAAAACCCGTTACCCTTATTTCGCCGTCGTCGGAGAATGTCAGCTTGCCGTCGTCCTGGTCCGAGTCTGAGTCAGTCTCGATTTGATCCGAAGTGGTCAGGGCTAGAAGATTGGACTGGGGTGCTTCTTCTTCTTCTTCTGAGGAAGACTTGTCCCAGGTTGCTTGGAGTGCCTTCTTCTTTCTGGTCTTTTTGGACTCCTTTAGACTTGGACATTCAGTCTTGTAGTGGCCCTTCTTCTTGCATTCGTAGCAGGTTACGTTGGGCTTTTGTTTGTCAGTTGCCGGTTCAGCTTGTCCGTCCTTTCTTCGGCTTGTTCTCTGTGTGTTGGTTTGGTTCTTCAACTTTTTGTAGTAGCTTCGAGCCAGCCGCACCAGTTCAGATTGATCTTCTTCTTGATCTTCTGTTTCTGAATCTGAGGTAGATTCAGGTTCAACTTGAGTTTTCTTCTTGGTCGTCTTTCCTGTTTTCCCTGCAAAGAAAGCTATACTTTTCTCGACCAAATTGCAGTTAGTCTGTTCATGCAGCTCAAGTTTAGAAAATAACTCATCTAACTTAATTTTTGAAAGATCCCTAGAGACCTTGTATGCATCTACCATAGATGCCCACAAGGTGGTCCTAGGGAACGCGTTTAGGGCATACCTTATTAGATCACGGTTTTGAACCTGGTGACCTATTGCGTGAAGACCGTTCATCAGTTCCTGGATTCTGGCATGGAGCTGGGCTGCTGTCTCGTTATCTGCCATCTTGATTGTGAAGAGCTTGTTTAGTAGCAGGTCCCGTTTGCTGATCCTTGTATCTGAAGTTCCTTCGTGGAGCTCGATCAGTTTAGCCCATAGCTCCTTGGCACTGTTGAATGGGCCTACGCGGTTCAGCTCCTCTTTTGTCAGTCCGCATTGGAGGGTCTAAGTTGCTTTGGCGTCAGCTTCAATCTTGCGTTTGAGGGCAGTGTCCCACTCTGAGTAGTTTTGTGGTACGCCATCTGCATTAGTGGGAATCATCAGTCCAGACTGGATGATTATCCACATATCCACCTGAGTTTTCAGGTGGACCTCCATTCGACTTTTCCAGTAAGGAAAGTTTTCTCCACTGAAAAGTGGAGGTCTGGCGGTGCTAAAGCCTTCTTGGATGACCATTTGTTCTGAAATAGCAAACAACAAAAAAAACAAGAATATTCCAAGACTTGGTCTTGGATTAGTAGTGCGGGAAGAAAAGAAATAAGAACAATTTCAAGGGGTGTTGCACTCACCTTGAAAGAAAAATTCGAACGAATTTTTTTTTTTAAATTGAGAGAGAAAAACGAAAGAAATCCGAAAAATTTTCAAACTGGTGGTTGCACCAAGTTTGAATTCCCCGCTCTGGTACCACTTGTTGGATCGAGAGATGCGATAGAGGGGGGGGTGAATGTCGCAAATCGTTCGGATTTAAAAAGAGCGGGTGCGCAGCGGAAATAAAAGAAAAACAGAACAATGCAAACACAGTCGGTTTACTTGGTTCGGAGCCTAGGTCGACTCCTACTCCAAGGCCCACGGTCGTTGACCGTTTTCTGCGGGCAATTCTATAAGTTCGTAAAAGTTTACAAGAAAGATTATAACAAGAACAGTTTAGTAAACTTTAAATACAGCTCTTCGTTACCGACGTCCGGTGTAGATCGAAGTTTCGGAGCAGCGGGACGTCGTCAGCTCGAGTTGGAAGATTTCTGGAGTGTGTCGCGGAAGCAGAAGAGCGCAGAAGTGTCGCAGTAATTGATGCTCTGAAGAAGGAGGTCGAGGGTCCTTTATATAGGGCCTGGGGGCGCCCTGGTTGACGGGGGCGCCCCCCCACGTGGCAGCAGATTCGGTTGTTGCTCGGTCGCCGTCTGATCCCCTTATCCTCGGGATCCGGTTTGACCGGGGCGCCCGGATGACTCGGGACGCCCGGATGACTCGGGGCGCCCGGATTGACCGGTCAAAGCCTCATCTCCTCGGCTTCGCAGGGATGCGCTTCGGCAGCTGGCAGTGGGGGCGCCCGCGACACGCGGGGCGCCCGCGACAAGCAGGGCGAAGCGCGTTGAGGTTCTTATAGACTTTGGGTTGACCTTGGGGGCGCCTGGATCGTCCGGGGCGCCCTGCTCAGCTTCAGCCTCACTCCTTTGAGGCTCTCTGAGCTGCAGATACTCAGTCCTTCGATCCTGCATCCAGGGTTAGTCCAAATAATAATTATATTATTATTTTATACAGCCTTAGCTGTCTTGGTTCTGACTTTGGTCTCCAAAATGGAGCCCTAGGTTGAACCGACGCCTAATGTTCCCTCAAGGGGAACGCGTCCTCACCTACTCCTCTCGGGAGAATTTACCTGGTGCCAACCGGATCCTCCAGTTGGACTTTTGCCCGGCAGTCCTTCGTCAGGTCTTGAGTTGCCAAGCTGCCCTTCGCTTGGTGCCTAGCTGCCCTTCGCTAGGTCTTTTCTTCTGGCAGCCCTTCGCCAGTGCCTAGCATTCCTTCGCTAGGGTTTGTCCATTCTGGCAGTCCTTCGCCAGAGCCTAGCAGTCCTTTGCTAGGGCTTTTCCTGTCTGGCAGTCCTTCGCCAGTGCCTAGCATTCCTTCGCTAGGGCTTTTCCTGTACACTCAAGAAACTTGTTAGACAACAACTAACCCTTAACTTTTGAACCCTTTTGCCAATATCAAAACACATGTTTGACTTGGGTGCATTCTGCACCAACAGAGATCAATGTACCCTTGTTGACCATGATAAAACAGATTCCTAAGTATGCAAAATTCCTGAAAGATTTATATGTTCATAAGAAGAAGCTTAAGGAGAATGAGTTGGTCAGCTTGAGGAAGAATGTTTCAGCACTTATCCATGCCATTCCTCAGAAGTGTGAAGACCCTAGAGTTTTTACTGTATCTTGTGAGATAGGGAGGACCATGTTCCATGATGCTATGCTGGATTTAGGAGCCTCTATAAATGTGATGCCCAGATCAGTCTTCTAGATGCTTGGTATAGGCCCTTTACAGTCTACTAGTGTGGTGATTCAGTTAGCAGACCGGAGCCAGACCCACCCAACCGGTATAATTGAAGATGTGTTGGTAAAGGTAAAGGAGCTAATATTTCCTGCTGATTTTTACATTTTGGACATGGAGGGAGACTACCTTGCACACAGATCCCCACTCATCCTAGGGAGGCCATTTCTGAAGACTGCGAGAACAAAGATTGATGTATATGCTGGCACACATTCGATGGAAATTGGAGACACAGTAGTCCAATTCAGCATATTTGATGCCATGAAGCACCCTAGAGAGGACCACTCCATTATGTGCATTGGTATTTTAGAGGAGTTGGATGATGCAGATATATTGGTTAAGGGAGTTTCATTTGATGTTTCTAGAGGAGTTGGTATTTCAGAGGAGGCTGAGGGTTTATTCGCTACAGAGGCTAAGGACATTTCAGAGGATGTTTCAGATTTACTTCCAGCTGGAGAGGATTTTCTAGGTGTAGGGGATTGCACAGAGCACCAAGGATCACCTATTTCTATTGATGTTTCAGAGGACTCAGAAGAGAGGTGTGTGAGTGTAGGGGATTGCACTGAGCCCCAAGGATCACCCATACATAGTGAGCAGGCCCAGATTGAGCTTAAGTCACTTCTAGATCATTTGAAGTATGTCTTTCTAGGAGAGGAGCAGAGTTTTTCAGTTATCATTGCTCAACATATTGGAATTAGAGCAAGAAGAGAAATTAATGCAAGTCTTGAGGCAGTACAAGAAAGCTATTGGGTGGACTTTATCAGATATATCAGGTATTAGTCCAGCTATCTGCATGCACAGGACATTCTTGGAAGAAAATGTTAAACCAATGAGGCAGTCACAGAGGAGACTTAATCCCCTCATTTTGGATGTTATTAAGAAAGAGGTGACTCGACTTTTACAGGCAGGTATCATTTACCCCATTTCTGATAGTCAGTGGGTTAGTCCCATACATGTGGTGCCCAAAAAATCTGGAGTGACAGTGGTGGAAAATACAAGCAACGAACTAGAGCCCATCAGAGTAAAAAATTCATGGAGAGTATGCATTGATTATAGGAAGCTAAACACAGTCACGAGTAAAGACGACTTCCCTTTACCTTTTATTAATCAGATGCTTGAGAGACTGGCAGGGAAGTCCCATTAATGCTTCTTGGATGGGTATTCAGGCTACTTCCAGATTTGTATAGATCCAGAGGATCAAGAGAAGACTACCTTCACTTGTTCTTTCGACACTTTTGCTTATCGACGGATGTCATTTGGACTCTGCAATTCTCCAGGCACGTTTTAGCGATGCATGGTAAGTATCTTTGGTGAGTTGTTAGAGCATTGTATGGAGATCTTTATGGATGATTTTTTAGTTTTTGGCACGTCTTTTGATTCATGTTTAGATAACTTGTCTAGGGTTTTACATCGTTGCATTGAGACTAACCTTGTGCTTAATTTTGAAAAATGTCACTTTATGGTGGAGCATGGAATTGTATTAGGACACATAGTCTCTAGGAGAGGTATAGAGGTAGATCCTGCAAAAATTAGTGTTATTTCTTCTTTATCTTACCCCGTATGCGTACGGGATGTTCGTGCTTTTCTTGGGCATGCAGGTTTCTACCGCAGGTTTATTAGAGACTTTAGTGATATTGCTCGGCCCTTGACAAAACTTTTGCAAAAAGATGTTGATTTTTGTTTTGATGATAAGTGCAAAGAAGCTTTTCACAGGCTCAGGGAGGCTCTTACCTCTGCTCTTATTATTAGATCACCTGATTGGAATTTACCATTTGAACTAATGTGTGATGTATCTAACTTTGCAGTGGGAGCTATTTTAGCACAGAGGGTGGATGGAGCACCTCATGTCATATGCTATGCCTCCAAGACCCTAGATGCCGCCCAAGCAAATTACACCACTATTGAAAAGGAGCTTCTTGTCATAGTTTTTGCTTTAGACCGTTTTAGATCTTATTTATTGTGCTCACATGTCATTGTTTTTTCTAATCATGCAGCTTTAAAGTACTTGTTGAAGAAGCCAGATGCTAAGCCTAGGCTAATCAGATGGATGCTTCTACTCCAGGAATTTGATTTGGAAATCAGAGATAGAAGTGGCAAAGAAAACTTAGTTGCAGATCACCTGAGCAGGATTGAAGGAGATGGATCTCCTACCACCATTGATGATGATTTTAGAGATGAGCACCTTCTTGCAATACATGGTGAGTCACCTTGGTATGCAGACCTTGTTAATTTCTTAGCTGCACATGTTTTTCCTACACACTTTTCTAAAGCTCAAAAAGATAAACTCAAAAGTGATTCAAAATTCTAAGTGTAAGATGACCCGTATTTATGAAAATTTTGTAATGACCAAAAAATTAGGAGATGCATACCAGACCATGAGATTTGTTCAGTACTTACTTTTTGCCATTCATCAGCATGTGGAGGGCACTTTGGATCGCAAATAATAGCTAGGAAAGTTTTAGAATGTGGATTATATTGGCCCACCCTATTTCATGATTCATACTTATTCTATAAAAATTGTGATAGATGTCAGCGAACTGGAAACATAGGAGCTAGAAATGAGATGCCCCTACAGACTATGTTATTTTGTGAGATTTTTGATGTTTGGGGAATTAATTTTATGGGACCTTTTCCTGCATCCTGTGGATATTTATATATTTTACTTGTTGTAGATTATGTTTCTAAATGGGTGGAGGTCATTCCCTCCAAGACTGATGATTCTTGTGTTGTTGTTAGCTTTGTCAGGTCACACATATTTTACAGGTTTGGAATTCCCAGGGCTTTAATAAGTGACCAAGGATCTCACTTTTGCAACAAACACATGAAAGCCCTACTTAGCAAGTATGGGGTTGTACACAAGGTTCCTACTTCCTACCATCCCCAAACAAATGGCCAAGCCGAAATCTCAAATAGAGAAATCAAATCAATTTTGGAAAAGACCGTTAGACCCAATAGAAAAGATTGGAGCAAGAGGCTAGATGATGCACTTTGGGCCTATAGAACGGTATTCAAGACACCAATTGGTATGTCTCCCTACCGGTTAGTCTACGGTAAAGCTTGTCATCTTCCTATGGAAATAGAGCACAAAGCATATTAGGCGGTGAAGGCTTGTAATTTCGATGCTACCAAGGTGGGAGAAGAGAGAAAACTTCAACATCAAGAGCTCGAGGAAATTAGACTAGAGGCATTTGAGAACTCAAGGATCTACAAGGAAAAGATCAAGAACTTCCATGACAAACATATAGTGAGGAAAGAATTTCAAATTGGTGACAAGGTCTTATTGTACAATTCAAGGCTCAAGTTGATTAAGGGTAAGTTGAGGTCAAGGTGGGAAGGTCTATTTATTGTAACTAATATTTTTCCCTATGGTATTTTTGAAATTAAAGATGAGACTAATGGTTTTACATGGAAAGTAAATGGCCACCGGCTCAAGAAGTATTTTGAAGAACTAAAGGAGCTAGAGGTGGACGGAGTGGACGCCAAAGATGCTATCTACCCAACCTAAAGGGGAGTTTCTTTTTCCTTGTGTTTTAATTCATTGTAAATATCATTTTTATCGTTTTCAAATAGTTCAATCTTTCTTTTCTAATGAGTGTTTGATAATAAATGTTTAGGTAATGTAGGATGAATAAAGAGTGATTGTAGATACCACTTTACCATTTTGGCACCTTATTTTTGCATGAATAGGAATAAATATATCCTTCTAGGTTTTCTCTATATCATCTTAGAGTCTTTTGAAAGCAAATTAAATTTGGTTGTCAAGACTTAGGATTTGAGCGAATGGATGAAATTCTTAGTTGCTTGAGTACTACTTAGTTATGGACTCTAGAGTGATGGCTTGAGATGATTTCTTTTTACCTAGTGAGGACTTAGCTTTATTGTTGAGATACACACATGTAATTATATTCTTGAACTTGCTTAGGTTCTTTCAAAACCATATTCTATGATTGGATCACATTTATATAGGTAATCATTTTGTTTTCCCTTTTCATTGAAATAATCCTTGCTGATACATGCTTAATTCTTCCCTTTCCCTATTTTTCTGCTCATTACCATATTTCTCTATAGACTTGGTTACTTAGGATTTTTCTTAATGTTACTTTGCCCGAGACGGACAACGGGTTAAGTGTGGAGGAGGTGGTTAGAGCTTTTGAAGAAATTGTGGTGAGAAATGATAATTGGGAAATTTTGGGGGTTTTCTTTTTGTTGAATCATGGTCCGAATGTCTTGATGGGATTAAAGGAATGGAGGAGCATGAGAAACACAATGTGGAAATAGAAAAAAAAAAGAAGAAAAAAAAATGAATGAAGAAGTGTGCCAAACTTGATGGGTGGTGTACCAAAGATGAGTTGTGAGTATTGGGCAGTTGAGATTATTTTTGGGACAACTTGATTTTTGAATGTTATTTGGTGTTACAGCTCTATGAAGCTAATTTTGAAGGGAATGGGAACTCATAAAGGTTAGTTTTTAGTTGTTAGTGATATTTTTCAAGCCTACCAAGAGTTTCCACTTAGACATGGAATTGGCAAGTGGAAGTATCTTCAAAAAGATCTAATCGTTGCCAAGCATTGAAGTGGAGATTAGGGAGTAGAATTTAGTTGTTGGAGATAGTTGGAGCTGCAAAGAAAAAAAAAACACAACAATCAGCTGAAAAAATAGAAAATAGAAAAAAAAAGAGAAAAGAAAAGAGAAGTAAGGAAAAGTCAAATGAAAGCATGAAAATTCAAAAGATGGATAGATTTTTGAATTTGGAGTCAAGAATAAGAAGCTAGATGAGTTAAGATTCAGTGATGATTGGAAGGAAGAAAAAAAAATTTCAGGCAAAAGACAGCTCAAAATTCTGGAGTTTGGCTACTAATCAGTCCCTGATCGGTCACCAGTTCGATCAGGGAGCACCAGCCCGATCAGTAGACCGATCAGGAAATGTCTGATCGGTCTCTGGACCGATCCAAGAAGCTAGCACAGCATAGAACATTGCTTTCAGTATTAAACCTCCTCCAATTTAGCTCATAATCACTTCCTTTGGCTTAGGATTCATAAGATGTTACTACAAAAGGCCAAAGAGCATTTAGAAATAATTTTGAGTATCCAAGTTTCTATTTTTCTTTACTTCTCTATATTTCTTCTTCATGCTAAATTCCTTGACCTTAGTTCTTTCCTTATCATGTCATATTCATCTATTTTCTTTGTCAAGAGTTTTTGGTATCAGAATTTATGGAATTCTTCTTTCATTCTATTCATTTCATACTTCTTTTATTTGTTCTAATAAACCTTCGTAGATGTGGATCCAAGACAAGAATGATGGTGGAGAGTAGATAATAAGCAAGTTTATGGAAGTTCAAGAAACATGTTGTGTTGGAGTGAGCTCCATTTTCATTGAAATGTAGAACTTAGGAAGACAGCCACTAAAAATCCCCTTTGAAAGGTTTTGTGTGTTGATTTCATCTCAATGAATCATGAAAGAGGAAGTATGCTAAGTTGTTGATTTAAGGACAAGATACTAGTCTACTGAGCTTAGATTTATGAGAATTGATAACCCTAGGTAATTTCTTTTCAATTGCCTACTACTATGATTGAGAATTTTCTAGGGGGGAATACATCTTTAGTTACTAGTAGCTTGTGCGACACGCCCAAGAATAAGTGTGGAGGAGTTGATAGCTTTCATTTTGTTGATTACATTAGGTTTTCAAATCCATGTTTTTGATCCTTTTTCATATGATTAAGTTGCATTTGTGTGAGGTTTCATGAAATCTTTCTATTTTTTGTCCTTGGATACAATTCTTCTCATATTTGAGATATTTTGGCATTAATGATGAATCTAATTTTGTAGGTCTCAATTAATCATGAACCTAGATCAAGATTGGATCAGGACTTGAGTTCAGAATGGGCCTGGATCAATAGATCAAGAGCTGGATCAATATGGGCCGCCCATTCAAGAGAACGGTTAGATCCAAGCCATCCGCCAACTTCTGGTCGATCCAAGCTCAAGATAGACTTAGCTAAGTTCAAGGACCAAGATCTGAAAGTTTAGGCCTGATCAGAGTTAGTCTAGCCGTTGGATCGAGCTCAAGAGAAGACTAAACCGTCCGTTCAAAGATCAGAGCACTCTGAGCCATTAGATGCAGATCCGGTTGATCTGAGTTGAGGAGGAGCAGATCTTGACCCTTGATCAAGATCTGGAAAGTTTGGGTTCGATCTGGATTGATCTGACCGTTGGATGAGATCGGAGAAATCTCGGCCGTTGAAATTCAAAATGCGTAGTTAAATCAAAAATTCCCTCTGCCGCTCGGGGTGTCGCGAGATCACATTCCAGTTTCCAGTTTTCTTCTCCGTTCGTCTCCTCCGATCGCCGGTGACCACTCTAAGTCAGTTCGTCTTCCAGATTCCAAATCGAAGTGGTATTCTTCTGCTAGATCTGCAAACCAATTGGACGCTGAAAGGATTTCGAACGAGGGTTTCGCCGGAATTTTGCTCTTCAGGTCAGAGACTACTTGTCAGTTGTGTGAACCGATCGGAACTTCCAGATGCAATCGAAGGGGTTCTTTGAGAGTGTCTGAAGGATTCAGAGATGTTTTGCATCACAATCTGCCAAGGAGGACGAGATCGTGAAGGGAAATTAGGTGCGCACCGAGATTATTACAGTTCGCTCACGGGAGTCAATTTCTTCCTTGATTCTTGAGATGGAGGGTTTCTAGCTCACTCTTGTGTGACGGCAAGAGGGAATTTGTGGTGACAAATCTGAACTGGAGTTTGTAATTGTTAGATTTCAATTTTTGAATTGTTTCTCTCGTTTCTGAATTCTGTTCTTAGCTTTGTATCAGCTGATTTCGACTACTGATCAGACTGTAGTCCGATCCAGACTCCACCTGATCAGTCATCAGACTGATCAGGCTTGCATCTGATCGGTCAGCCGACTGATCAGGAGGTTTGCCTGTACAAACAAACTCTGTTTTAGTTTACAGCTTGCTTAATTTCTTTACTTCCGAATTTAGATAAAGATTTAGATTCATTTCTGCAATAGAAACCAGTTTCATATTTCAATTTAGCAACTTCAACTTGTTATGTTAAATTTTCCTAGTGATTAAGCCTCATTCTTGCACACCTAGTTTAATTCTATTCAGTTGAGTCAATTCCATTTCAACCTTACTTTCATTCTTATTTGCAAACAAACCCCAATTAATCTTGAAAACCCAAATCATTTAATGACGAATAACTTGCAAGCTTGATTCAAACTCTCACAACTAGTCCTGGAAAAATACAACCTGAGGCCCCTATTCTATGCTTTGTCTTGCTAGCACGGGTTTTCAGCTTTTATAAATATCTAAATTTGAGTGCTCATTGTGACACTGGTATGGGGCAACCATCATTCACCTTAGGTAATGAGGCATCATGAATGAGTTAATCAAACTAGGTATCTTACGACACATCAAGGATCAAACATTTGCCCACAAGGTAATCCCAAACTCAAAATAAAATTCAATAACAATATCCAAAATCAAATTGCAATCGCAACCTAATTCAATCACAAGAAGAAAATACCTAAATTACTTGTACTGATCTACCCTCAATATCATCAAGATCCATTCAAGATCACACCAAACCAAACTAATGCTCACCTAACTGATCCATGGGCACAAACAAAACATCATCGCGAGACAACGACTAGACCAGTGGAAAGGCGATGAAAAGTCAGCGACTGGACCAGTGGAATAGCGCACCATCAAAAGGTATAGTCGTGGATCAATCGAGAAGATGACAGTGGTGAAGATCCAAATAGCTAGGGCTCACGAGATGAAGTTGTGGCTACGATCCAAACTAGAGTGAGGCTGAGGAGGGCTTGGCGGTCGGCAGCGTGTGATGATTGGTAAGGAGAGACCGGTGGTGTGCACTCCCATACTCTGGCGGGAATCCTTGCTCGAGGCGACAACGATGGATCAAGTCAGGAGATGAGAAAGAGGAATCGGTAGCACGCAGCTAGCAGCGATTGGCTGCATCGATGATGAGAAAGATCGATCGGGAGTGGTGGAGGCTGGATCGCTCGGTGAGATGACGATGGGGAAGGGCAGCGCTCCTGCGGATGGCTTCATGTGTGCAAGGAGGGGAAAAGGGCGGTCAGCGCGAAGGATTTAGAGCATAGGGGGAGGAAGAAAAATATAAGGAGGAGAAGTGTATATATATATCAATTTTCAAAATTTAAACTTTTCCTCAAATAAATTTGAAACTAGTCAATCTTGAGCCTAATTATTCTTGAAAACTTTTTTAAAAATTTTGAAAAGATCCTTTAATATTTTCTATAAGGTTATTTCCTTTTTAACCCTTATTCAAGGTATTTATTTATTTTAATATTATTATTATTATTTTAATCATATTTTATATTCTCTCCCACTAACAAAAATTTGATCCTCCAAATTTCGCTATTAAATCTTGCAGGTACTAACCCCCCATATACAGTATCAATAGTGAATGAAAATCAGCACTACACACCTCAAAAGGTTGAAATCCTTAACCCCCAACAAGTTGTTGACAGGTTTAACCCTAGCTTCTTGACTCGACAATCAGTCCTACTAGGTCATACTCGTAACAAGTCGACGAATCACTCCCATGTTCAACCTCAACCATGATTGCGAATCAAGTAGGTTACCTACCATACTAACACTAAGATAGTAAATACCTAATCAACCAGTATAGGGGCCGATCTACATACCTACTAAATTGGGACTATCCCATAGGTCTCCGACTGGTAGAGACCCAGATACGAGCTGTGATCTACACGTGAGTACACTATAGCTTATTAATATCTCGAAAAACCAATCCATTGACCTGCGGTGCCTCCTTTCTGTTGACAGTGTAAACCCGATTCATCTTCGAAATTGATGGTGGCATCATCTGAAAAGGATGCGGCTAAATCATTTAAAATGTAGCCAGTTGCATAAGCTGAGGTGTTGGAATTCCCACTAACTGTTGAGGCTGATAAATCGAAGCTCCACCCGTCTACTGAGGTTGAGAAATTATAGTTTGATATACTGGGCATGGCTGAACTACTCATAAATAAAAATTAAAATAAATCCTAACCACAATATCTATTTAATTAAATTTTAATTAACAAGCTACTTCCTTATCATCGACCTATCACAATGGAAACTAATGCCAAGAATTTCAATCCAAACATATCAGTATAGGTCTTCCCCTATACTAGATAAACATTTCAAAACTATCCCCTATCAACTTGCAGCAAGAAGCTGCATCACCAAACACAAACTGATGCCTACAACCGAAATCATCTACATCCAAATTTGAAACTTACAATTCTACAATACTTTATTAATTCATCCTAAATCTATTCATTATGTTCGCAAAACAAAACATCTGTCATCACCATATGTTAAATATCTAGGTTAACTTATTTATCAAAGATATACACCAAAATGTAACGAGATGACTCTCTGTATAAAAAGTCATTTATTCTTCCACACTCAATACCAACAAATCCAAATAAATCCACTAATAAACTGTTAGAAGATAATATATCACATGCCCATTTTCCATCATATACACTAATTCCAATTTTTCCTTAAACATCAATCAAAATTGATCACTTCTTGATCAATAATAAAGTCATCCACAACAAATCATCAAAGATTCAACGTCTCCCAATGTTCATTTTCACAATATCCCCTAGTTTCAAATTGATTTTCAAACATCACTCACACTCGACATTTTCTTTGAACAACTAAAATCATCCACTATATACCATCATAACATATCTCTATCATACCCACTAAAGGGATAATACCTTATGTACGAGTTATCCTATTAAAATATTTATCAAGTATTACTAAAATATACAACTACTAGCAAATTTACCAACTTACTTATTCTTCTCTTGAAGAGTCCATCATTGCCAAGTTCCAATACATCTAAGTCGAAAAATGGCTTCGAAAAAAATCCAAACACACACGCAAACCCAGACATCTGATACTCTAAAGGTTTGGTATCAAAAGACTCCATAAAATCCTGAAAAATCCCAAAACACAAAAAATTATGAAAATCCCAAGACTCTCATAAAATCAAATACTAAATAAATCGATATCAAGTAAACTTTGTACAACTCCACAAATATCCCAAATAACCTCGAAATACCTGGAACCTATGGGTTATGGGCCCACCACTCTATAAAATCCGAACACACTAAAGTAACACTAATAGATTGGTGTCATATAGAACCTCGAAAATCCAAAATATAGAAACATACAGACATCACAAACCTCATAAAACAGGCCCTTGATAATCCACCATAAATAACTTTGCAAAATCCACAGATACCACTAAATTAGTATAAGATAAACTCTTCAAAAATTCAAAAAGAAACTCTCAGGTTACACACTTAAACCTCCGCTCTGATACCACTAACTTGGTATCAAATAAACTCTGAAAAATCCATTAAACATGTATACATCGTAACCTATGATATGATTCAATTAAATTGTCACACCCCCATAGACCCGATTTTTTAGCAAGCACGAGCCTCTGGGGGCTTGACAGAGGTAGCATTAATGGTTGATGGGATCAGGGGGATGAGCGCCATCATGGGCTTATCTCCATAGGCATGCACACTATCCCTCATTAAATGCTAACCAAACGGTAATAAAGAACACTGACATCTGCCGCAACGAGACTTCCGATGGGACAGTTTAGTCAGTCAGACTTGGCACCTCCTTTGACTTGACTCAAGGGGAGGCTTATGATCCGGTTAGCAGATGATGGTTGACGTGGAGTCAAGGGCCCAGAAAGTCAAGGACAGACTGGGTATTTGTATAGTCGATCTACTGGCTCCTAACAGTCTGTTGGCCGACCGGTCGACCTCTGACATGCAATTCAGAAGCCTGGCCAGTTAGCAATAACGTGTTCCTGACTTGAGACTCATTTGCGGTCTCCCTCATCCAGGGCTCATGAGTGGACTGGCGCCAGCTATCGCCAGCTCAAATATTTGGATTGGCAGGATGTCCGAGTTGGCTAGATATCCATCCCGTCCGACTGGACTTGCTGAGTCTACAGTTGGATGGAGCTCCCTGAAGTACGATGTTAGTAATATGAGAGAAGTGTCCTAAGGCAATCACGTTATAATTGTAATCATTTACTTTAATAAATGAATATTCACTATTTGAGTATACATGTTCGTGTATTTGATTGAGATCTTAAACTCATTTACTGAATGTCCGCAATACAATTCACAGCATGAGAGAATTTGTGATGAAATCACAACTAGTGATTATCTCTACATGTGCAATTGTGAAGTATTGAAATTATCCCTAGTCGATGAATTGATAAATACGGACGCCATCAATTCTGTGGAGACTAGCATGGGTTATTCTCTAATCAGCTGATTCTCACTGGCTAGTGACATTGGGATGTCCGGAGATAAACATGAATGCTAGTTAAGGGAACTAGTTCATTGGAGTGACTAGCTGTAAAACTTCATATGATAATCTACATATAGATATGTCAATGAAGTTCTTGCTATAGCTTAAGTGCAATGTTCCTTTGACTTGCGGTGTTCAAGTCATCTTGGTCATGAAAACTTATACTTTGACATCTTAAGCAAGCATCTCCAAGGAGGTGTGGACCCAGGATGATTGGGTATAAGCCGAAGTGCCCGAAGATGTTTGACCAGCCTATAAAGGATTTACCACTCCTTGCGAGGAGATGTATACCCAAGGCCTATCGTCGGATTGTTACTCGAAGTCTCTGGTCAGAGCATCACATGTTCCGAGTATGAATCTCTCAGAAACATGAGAGTAATTAGAATCCGTTGGATGAGAAAGACACTACTTAGGCTAGGTGTGACGTAGTCAGCCTAGTGGGGACTGACACACATAGACCGTGTCCTGAACCAAGTGGGTATAAGATGGTGAAGGGAATGAGGCACGATTCATTAAAGCTGCTGAAGGGTTTCAGAATAATTTTTAAGGTCAACCGTTGATCTTTCGATTAATTAGGGATCATGATGTACTACTAGGTGCCACTCATGATCATTCTATAATTGGTTAATTATAGACGGCCAACATAAATCGAAAGCCTATTTAGTCACATGCGCTACGAGTAATCCGAGGGATTTAAAACGAGTTGAAAATTGGATTTTTCGATCAAGAGAGATAAGTCGAATCTGTATTTTTTCAGAGACGCATCGGAAGCATAAAATGGCTAAGTCTTTTGAAGACTTATTAAACGAATTAAATGAGTTTAATTCGTGAAATCGGGGCTTGGGTTTGGCCGGCCAAAGAGGGTCCCCACCCTCTTTGTTTGGCCGACCAAATTAAAAGGGGGAGAACCGAATTTTTTGGTTCAAATTATAAAATAAACCGCACGTGGTTTGTTTTATAAAATTATGGATAAAGAAATTTATATAAAAAAATTTATATAAAGAGATTTATTGTTCATGGAAATTAAAATAAACCTTAGATTGGTTTATTTTATTTTATAAAATCAATAATGGATTGATTTACCATGATAAAGAAATTTATATATAGAAATTTATATAAAAAAATTTCTTTCCATAATAAAAGGGGAGACATGGTTGTTTTTATTATAAATTAAGTTATAATAAAAACTTGGCATAACGAAATAATTCATAGAAAAATTTATAAGATAAATTTCTTATGAAAAATTTATTCCGTTAAGAGGAGACTTGGCGATTAAGAGGCTACTATATAAAGGTACCAAGGCAAGGCTTGGAAATCAATCCAAGAGATCAAGGATTCTTGCCTAGCCTCTCTCCCTCTCCCTCTTCTAGTGCCGTTGGCCCTAGAACCCTCCCCCTTTGCCGTGAGGTTCCACCACCAAGAAGAAGCCGAAGAAGAAGAAGAAGCGGGCGCGACTCCTTCCTTCCTCCCGGAATCTTGATTCCGTTCTTCGTTTGGTGGTTAGTTTTTCATCTCTCTCTTGGTATTCTTGTCGCGCCTTTGGAGAATCTAGTAGTTCTTGTCGGCACGAAACTCATGGCTTTTCGAAGTCATCCCGAAGAAAACTCGGCGTGGACGCGAATAGAGGCGGAGCTTCCAAGGGACGCTACGGTTGGATCTCGTCCCTTTCTACGAGTTACGCGAGGTATTAAGTAAATTAGTTTACTTTCTGCAAAATTTTAAATGTACGATCATGTCTCCACAACATAAGGTTGCATGCTAGATACGTGGTTAAAATAATTTAAGAAATTATTTATGCTAAACCTTCCGCTGCACGTAATTAAATTTTAAAATTACGAACCCGTATCCATGTCAACATGCACCCGGTCCCAACAGTGGTATCAGAGCCGGTTAGTGTTCGACATAATCATATAATTATTTTGCGGAAAACTTTGTCATGATCTCAATTTTGGAAAATTTTCCAATTATGGAAACTTTCCAATTATGATAAATTTTAGATTTAGGAATTTCAAAGTTTGGAAATCCTCATGAAATTTCGCAAACATTTGAAATATCCTAGTTACTGAAATTTTATGATAATTGTGAAAACTTCCCATTTTTGCAAACTTTCCAATTTTGGAAATTTCTTATTTTGAAAATTTTCCAATTTTGGAAATATGTATGTTTTCTTTGTACCAAAAACTTACAATTATTCTGAAAACCTATTATGAAATCTCGCAATTTTGGGCACTTTCTTTCAAAGAAAGTCTAGAAAAATTTATGGATCATTAATTGACAATTAAATTCGAATTAGTTTTAAATTATCAACAAAATTCTTTATTTTGGATTGAGCCTCGGGGAGCCGTCCAATTTAAAGTTAGTTGTTGTAATTTAATTTCCTAATTTTGAATAAAATTGTCATGTTTAATTTGGTTATGCCTCGGGGAGCGGACCAAATTAGATTTACAACAAATTCCTTTTTTTTGGGTATCTGAGCCTCGGGGAGCCACCCAAAGAAAATATTTTGTTGTAATTAATAAATCCATAAATAAAATATGTAATCAAATCTTGGAAATTTTGAGGTGATTCTCAAACGATAATTTCCTTATTTGATTTAAGAGGTGATGCTCTTACATATTCTTGTCTCCAAAATTAATTAGGAAATTGGTTTCCTATAGAGTTTTCTTAAATATGATTTTCATGAAAATAATATGTGGTTGAATTAAGGGAATCTGTCTCTTAATTTAATAAGGTTTGATTTAGAGAAATCAAAGTCTTAAACATATTATTTCCGAAATTGATTATGACAATTTAGGAAATTGTTTCCCAAAATAATTCCTTGAATAAAGTATGAAATTAGAATTAGGAAATCCGGTTCCTAATTCAATTAATGAGACTTGATAAATTAAGTCACATACATACTTTATTAAGGAAATCGTTAGTACATGACATAATTATATGTCATGAATGTGCTTAGAAAAGAAAGGATGAGACCCAAAACCCCTTACAAAATATTAAGGCCAACACCTTCCATTAATATGGTTAGAACCGGAGTTTTGTTTCTCGTTTGGGTTGATGGACACATCCATGCCCGGCTTGAACCTCAACATGTTCAAACTATGGAATTAGTTTATGATAAATATAGTTGGAGTCAGAGGTCAATCCTTAGTTTTGGTTGTTGGACACATCCAAGTCTGACTAAACGGTTGATGAGCTCCAACTATATTAAAACTATTTCTTGATTAATGGGTCAGCCTTAAGCTTGGAGCATCGATTTGTTGTGCCACAGCCAAGGTCGATGTAAAGAGAGGTGCAGTTGGGTGCTATGTATAATGTTGCATACTTGTTAATGAGTTAACAACCTAATGATTTATGCAAACATTTAATTAGTTGATAGCATAAAGTGATAGTTACATATATGTGATATGTAATCGGTATAATTACCTACCTTCATAGCTAAGAATAACTTGATGGCCACAGTCATGGTTGTTCTTATCTGTGGTTGGATATCAACCTATTTGGAGATGTTCCTACGATCTCCCGAATTGATAAAAAGGGTTATTCAATTCGAAAAATAAATAGGATTTAATTAATGTATGGTAATGCATTCTTTATCATTCTTCTCACATAAGCTCAATTTGTATTTCTAGGATAATCACCTGATCATGTCTTCTCTAAATTTGCGTTCCATTTTGGACACCAATAAGCTGACTGGGCCAAACTTCATGAACTGGCTTAGAAACCTGAGGATAGTCCTCAAGGCAGAAAAGCTTGCTTATGTCCTTGAAGAACAACTTCCCAACCATCCTCCTGAAGATGTAACTCCAGACCAGTTTCCTGAGTTGCTCAACCTGCTGAAGACTGTAGAGCCTTATATAAAGTAGGATCAGAAGACGATACTGTTAGTTGGTTCCTCAAAGAAAGGTTCTAAGAGGAAGCTCAAAGAACAAAACAAGGGAAGGAAGAAAAAGGCCAAAAATACTGAAAAGGCACCAAAAGGCACTTGCCATCACTGTGGCAAGGAGGGCCACTAGCGAAGAAACTGCAAGGTTTATCTTGAGTCCTTGAAGAAGAAGGCATCCGATGCCCCATCCTCTTCAGACATCTTCGTTATTGAATGTCACTCTATTTCCTCGTACACCTGGGTACTTGATACTGGGTGTAACTCACATATATGTAATGACATACAGGGGCTAAGGAATAGAAGAAGACTCGTCAAGGGAGAAGCGAATTTGCGAGTTGGAAATGGAGCAAAGATTGCTGCTATTGCCATCGGAACATATTTGCTAAAGCTCCCTACCAGACTTGTCTTAGAATTGGATAATTGTTATTTTGTTCCTTCGTTAATAAAGAACATTGTATCTATTTCATGTTTGAATGAAAAGGGTTATCATTTAACTTTTAGTAACAATTGTTGTTACATAACTTTAAATGGTGTTCTTTATGGGACCGGAACTTTGTGCAATGGTATCTACACGTTAGATTTATCCGGTGACGTTTTCAATATTGAAGTTTGCAACAAACGTGCTCGAATAGATAATCGAATATATTCCTATACGTGGCATTGTCGTCTTAGCCATGTAAGTAAGAAACGCATGACCAAATTACACCGATGTGGAATTATGGAATCATTTAAACCCAGTTCATTTGATACATGTGAATCATGCTTTAAAGGCAAGATGAGCAAATTACCCTTTTCCGGAAAAGGTAATCCAGTGGGAGAATTGCTTGGTCTAATACATACTGATCTATGTGGACCAATGTCAACTCTTACACAAGGAGGCTATAGCTACTTCATTACCTTTATCGATGATCACTCACGATTCGGGTATGTGTTCTTGATGAAACACAAATCTGAAGCTTTTGAGAAATTCAAAGAGTTCAGAAATGAAGTAGAGAAACAGCTTGGCAAAAGTATTAAGATACTTCGATCCGATCGGGGTGGTGAATACTTAAGTCAAGAGTTTCAAGATTTTCTTAGGGACAATGGGATATTATCTCAATGGACTCCGCCATATACACCACAGCATAATGGTATATCTGAGAGGCGTAACCGAACCTTGATGGACATGGTTAGATCCATGATGAATCATGCAACTCTTCCAAAATCCTTTTAGGGCTATGCACATAAGACAGCTGTTTACTTGCTAAACAGAGTCCCGACCAAGGTAGTCTCTACTACTCTATACGAGACGTGGAATAGTAAGAAACCTCACTTAACTCACCTTAAGATATGGGGTTGTCCTGCTTATGTGAAGCGGACAGTATCAGAAAAATTTGATGTTAAGTCTGATAAATGTCTATTTATTGGATACCCTAAGGAAACAAAGGGTTACCAATTCTATCATCCCTTGGAACAAAAGGTGTTTGTTTCAAGGCATGTTGTATTTCTGGAAAAAGAATTTCTTTTGCAAGAAAACAGTGGGAGTGGCATTGAACTTGATGAAGTTCAAGAAACTCCAATAGACATTACAGAGACACCTAGTCTAGGCCCACAACCAATAACTCATAATGATGAGCTATCAGTTGAACCTAAAACAACACCACCTCTTCGTAGGTCTAATAGGACACGCAATATTCCAGAGAGATACGGATTTCTCATAAGTGAATCGAACGACTTGTTACTCATAAGCAATGACGAATCTATCAGTTATGAAGATGTTCTAAAAAGTTCAGAAAAGGACAAATGGCTTGAAGCCATGAAGTCGGAAATGGATACCATGTACGAAAATCAAGTATGGGACTTGGTTAACCCACCTGAAGGGATTAAGCCCATAGGGTGCAAGTGGGTTTTCAAGAAGAAAACCGACATGGAAGGTAATGTCGTTACCTTTAAGGCTAGATTAGTGGCAAAAGGATATCGTCAAAAACAAAGAATTGATTATGACGAAACATATTCGCCAGTAGCTATGCTTAAATCCATTCGGATGCTCCTGGCCATAGCAGCTCATTATGATTATGTGATATGGCAAATGGATGTGAAAATAGCTTTCCTTAATGCAAACCTGCTTGAGGATGTATACATGATACAACCTGAAGGTTTCACATTGGTTGATAAAACCAAAATATGCAAGCTTCGACGATCCATATATGGACTGAAGCAAGCATCCAGGAGCTAGAACATCCGTTTTGATGAGACAATCAAAGAGTTTGATTTCTCACAAAATCCTGACGAACCTTGTGTATACAAGAAGGTTAGTGGGAGTGCAGTCGTATTCCTAGTATTATATGTCGATGACATATTACTTATAGGAAATCATATATCAGTCTTACAGTCGGTTAAAATTTGGTTGTCCAAAACCTTCTCCATGAAAGACCTGGGAGAAGCAACCTATATCCTTGGGATTAGAATCTATAGAGATAGATCAAAACGGTTGCTTGGTCTTTCGCAGTCTACAAATATAGATCGAGTGCTAAAAAGGTTTAGCATGTCGGAATCCAAGAAAGGTTACCTTCCCATCAGGCATGGGATCAACCTTTCAAAGTCTATGTGTTCGCGCACAGAAGACGAGAGGATTTGCATGAATGGATCATTGGGCGGCTGTCAAGATAATCCTTAAGTACTTAAGAAGATCTAAGGATGTGTTCCTAATATATGGAGAAGAAGATATGATAATACGTGGGTATACTGATGCTAGTTTCCAGACAGATAAGGATGACTCCAAATCTCGGTATGGATATGTATTTATGGAGGCGCAATAAGTTGAAAGAGTTCCAAGCAAGACACCGTAGCGGATTCTACCACGGAAGGGGAATATATTGCAGCTTCGGAAGCAGCAAAGGAAGCAGTCTGGATCAAGAAGTTCGTCTCAGAACTTGGTGTGGTTCCAACCATTGATGAAGCAATACCGGTTTATTGCGACAACAATGGAGCTATTGCACAAGCAAAGGAACCAAGGTCTCATCAGTGATCCAAACATGTGCTTCGCCGCTATCATCTGATCAGAGAGATTATAAGTAGGAATGATATACAAATTGAGAAAATTCCCACTGAAAGGAATTTAGCGGATCCTTTAACTAAGGCCTTGCCTCAAAGCAAGTTTGAGGGTCATGTTAGAGCCTGTGGTATTGGATACTGTAACGAGTGGCATTAGGCCAAGTGGGAGTTTGTTAGTAATATGAGAGAAGTGTCCTAAGGCAATCGCCTTATGATTGTAATCATTTACTTTAATAAATGAATATTCACTATTTGAGTATACATGTTCGTGTATTTGATTGAGATCTTAAACTCATTTACTGAATGTCCGCAATACAATTCACAGCATGAGAGAATTTGTGATGAAATCACAACTAGTGATTATCTCTACATGTGCAATTGTGAAGTATTGAAATTATCCCTAGTCGATGAATTGATAAATACGGACGCCATCAATTCTGTGGAGACTAGCATGGGTTATTCTCTAATCAGCTGATTCTCACTGGCTAGTGACATTGGGATGTCTAGAGATAAACATGAATGCTAGTTAAGGGAACTAGTTCATTGGAGTGACTAGCTGTAAAACTTCATATGGTAATCTACATATAGATATATCAATGAAGTTCTTGCTGCAGCTTAAGTGCGATGTTCCTTTGACTTGCGGTGTTCAAGTCATCTTGGTCATGAAGACTTATACTTTGACATCTTAAGCAAGCATCTCCAAGGAGGTGTGGACCCAGGATGATTGGGTATAAGCCGAAGTGCCCGAAGATGTTTGAACAACCTACAAAGGATTCACCACTCCTTGCGAGGAGATGTATACCCAAGGCCTATCGTCGGATTGTTACTCGAAGCCTCTGGCCAGAGCATCACATGTTCCGAGTATGAATCTCTCAGAAACATGAGAGTAATTAGAATCCGTTGGACTAGAAAGACTCTACTTGGGCTACGTGTGACGTAGTCAGCCTAGTGGGGACTGACACACATAGACCGTGTCCTGAACCAAGTGGGTATAAGATGGTGAAGGGAATGAGGCACGATTCATTAAAGCTGCTGAAGGGTTTCAGAATAATTTCTGAGGTCAACCGTTGATCTTTCGATTAATTGGGGATCATGATGTACTACTAGGTGCCACTCATGATCGTTCTATAATTGGTTAATTATAGATGGCCAACATAAATCGAAAGCCTATTTAGTCACATGTGCTACGAGTAATCCGAGGGATTTAAAACGAGTTGAAAATTGGATTTTTCGATCAAGAGAGATAAGTCGAATCTGTATTTTTTCAGAGACGCATCGGAAGCATAAAATGGCTAAGTCTTTTGAAGACTTATTGAACGAATTAAATGAGTTTAATTCGTGAAATCGGGGCTTGGGTTTGGCCGGCCAAAGAGGGTCCCCACCCTCTTTGTTTGGCCGGCCAAATTAAAAGGGGGAGAACCGAATTTTTTGGTTCAAATTATAAAATAAACCGCACGTGGTTTGTTTTATAAAATTATGGATAAAGAAATTTATATAAATAAATTTATATAAAGAAATTTATATAAAGAGATTTATTTTTCATGGAAATTAAAATAAACCCTGGATTGGTTTATTTTATTTTATAAAATCAATAATGGATTGATTTACCATGATAAAGAAATTTATATATAGAAATTTATATAAAAAAATTTCTTTCCATAATAAAAGGGGAGACATGGTTGTTTTTATTATAAATTAAGTTATAATAAAAACTTAGCATAACGGAATAATTCATAGAAAAATTTATAAGATAAATTTCTTATGAAAAATTTATTTCGTTAAGAGGAGACTTGGCGATTAAGAGGCTACTATATAAAGGTACCAAGGCAAGGCTTGGAAATCAATCCAAGAGATCAAGGATTCTTGCCTAGCCTCTCTCCCTCTCCCTCTTCTAGTGCCGCCGGCCCTAGAACCCTCCCCCTTTGCCGTGAGCTTCCACCACCAAGAAGAAGCCGAAGAAGAAGCGAGCGCGACTCCTTCCTTCCTCCCGGAATCTTGATTTCGTTCTTCATTTGGTGGTTAGTTTTTCATCTCTCTCTTGGTATTCTTGTCGTGCCTTTGGAGAATCTAGTAGTTCTTGTCGGCACGAAACTCGTGGCTTTGCGAAGTCATCCCGAAGAAAACTCGGCGTGGACGCGAATAGAGGCGGAGCTTCCAAGGGACGCTACGGTTGGATCTCGTCCCTTTCTACGAGTTAGCAAGGTATTAAGTAAATTAGTTTACTTTCTGCAAAATTTTAAATGTATGATCATGTCT
>JAGFNQ010000054.1:46144-72471 GCA_024364735.1 Boesenbergia rotunda | reverse complement strand
AAAAATTCAGATATCTCCATAATTGTATGATATTGTCCACTTTGGGCCTAAGCCCTTAGGGTTTTGCTCTTGGGCTCTCCACAAAAGGCCTTATACCATTGGAGATATCTTTCTCTTATAAACCCATGATTTTTCCATGAGTTTCAATGTGGGACTATGTTTGCAACCTTGCATCCCCAACATGTAACAACAATTGTTACTAAAAGTTAAATGGTAACATTTTCTATTAAGTACGAAATAGAAACAATGTTCTTTATTAATGAAGGAATATAATAATAATTATTGATTCCAAAACCAGTCCACTAGGGTGTTTCAACAAATAAGTTTATATGGCTATGGTTGCAACTTTTACTCTATTGCCAACTCGCAAATTTGAATCTCCCTTGACTAGTCATCTATTATTCTTTAGCCCACTTATGTCATTATATATATGTGAAGCAGACCTGATATCCAATACCAAAGTGTTTAATGAAATAATATGATATTCAATATCGAAGATACCTGGAGGAGATGGGTTATCAGATACCTTTCTCTTCATCTTGGACTCAAGATAAATCTTATAGTTTTTGTAAGTATCCCGGGTGAGTTTTGATGTAGTCAACCAAGTCAAGTTAGGTCCTGTTGGTATCTGATCCCTGTGTCTAAGTGTGTAGGAATTTAGGAGCATAGGAAATTGAGCAGAAGACATAGCGGATGAGAAGGATGACACGAGAAGGAAGTTGACGGGCTCGGTGCATCCGAGGGATGCGAAGGTCTATGGAAGAGTATGCCGGTGGAGCGAGAAGGATGCGTGTGACGTCCGAGGGACGAGAAACCGGGAGGAAACACGCTCGAGGAGAAGGCTGGAGAAGGGTTCAGGTGAGCCCGACTCTGAATGGATGGAGCTCACTGAGAAGGCCGAGAGAAAGCTGGTCAACCAAAGACTGACTAGTAAGCTCTCAGGCGCCCGAGCACTCAGGCGCCTGCATGGATACGGGCGTACGACCATAGAGGCGCCTGAGTCCATATGGGTGCCCGAGAGGTCTTAACCTCATCTAGAACTAGTCATTCGCAGCTAATGCAATGAGGATAACCTTTGAGCCACATGTTAGGTGCCCGTGAGCACTTGAACGCCTGTGTAGGGCCACGTCAGCAGCTGATGGAATTTCACAGGGGCTATAAATAGACCCTTGAACTTAGTTCTTTTCAATCATTCATTTGTACACGAAATTCCTATTTAACTTTCTTTGTCTTTCTGAGATCTAATTTGTGTAAGAGACTTCTTCGCCCTAAGGAGTACATCAGGAGAATAAGCGTTTCTTTGTCATGGATTAGTAACCTTCTTGGTTACAAACCAAGTAACTGGTTGTGTCTCTTTTTATTTCTGTTATCATTTTTTTTATGTTATGTTTTGCTTGTTAACTAATCACTATCTTTGTTAGCAAAATAAAATATTGTTTTAATTTTTTAGGTGTAATTCACCCCCTCTTGTCAACCACATGATCCCCAATAAGTGGTATTAGAGCAAGGACACTCCAGAAAGACTAATCGTCATCTGAAGCAACGAAAATAGTCCCTCTAAAATTCCAGGGGGAGTTCGCTATGTGGAAAAAGCGAATGCAGGTATTCTAAAAACTGATTATAAGTTATTACTAATTATGAAAACGATTTTAAAATTTCCAAAAACGCCGACGATAAAGACAAAGAAGAAAGCTTGTGAACAAAGAAGGAGCAAGCAGAGTTTGTGGCAAATGGAAAAGCAAAGTTTCATTTGCTAACCATTATACCGGCACAAGAAGTCAACCACATCGGAACATACAAATTAGCAAAGGAACTTTAGAAAAAATTCTTGGAGCTTCATGAAAGTACCTTTGAAACAAAGTTGGCAAAATGAGACGTGCTCCACAACCAACTTAGCAACCTCCAAATGAAAAAAGGAGAATCAGTTGCCCAATTGTACGCCAAAATCAAAGAGCTGATTACGGGACTTAAAACTCGGAGAAACAGTAACAAGTTACAACACACAAAGGTATGCCTTAAACATGCCTTAAACACCTTCCCGAGGACCCCAGACTAGACTTCCGTAATAGACGCATACTACATCTCTAAGAATCATGAGTTAAGCACCTTAGAGCAATTATTTTCGACATTAGAACTTCATGAATCTTGGTGCGCAGGAAAGAATAAGATAGACAATATCACCCTAAGCACAAGAAAATCCAACACGAGGAGGAATCATCAGTTGATGAAGAAGAAATAACGTATATGGTAAATAAACTATTTAAATATTTTAAATTTAAAAAGTTTAATAAAGTACAGGGTAAGAGACGTTCCCCAAAATAAAGGAAAATCTGCTGCTATAATTGCGTGAGGAAGAAGGGCACATTAAGGAGAACTACCCAAGGCTAAAGGTAAACAAGAGAACCTGAAGGCCACGTGGGACGAATCATCATCAGATAAGTCTGATCTCATGGAACACGTTCGACTAGCACTAATGCCCACCTATCTAGAAGAGAGCAGCGATGAAAGGGGAGCCTCCAAATTCGAAAATGACCCGGTAAGTGAGGTATCTTTACTTCCACCCATCAACTCTATTTTGGCATTAAAAAAATGACTAAACCGCTTTGTAAATTAAAATTCAAAAATGTAGATTTGAAAAAGAAATTAACATCTGCATGCCCAAGAGATATGTATGATAAACTGAAATTAGAAAATGAAAACTTGAAGGCATAAGTAGAAAAACTAAAAAATAACCATGCATGTTCAAATTATTTTCAAAATTCAAAAGTTAAATATTTTAGAGGACTAAATTGGTATTTACGGTATCACAAGGGCCAAATTATAAGAAATCCAAGAAGTTATATTCCATCTAAAATTTTAATTAACCCTATTAGCAAAATTTTATTTTCGATCCCAAAATCTATACTAAAATGTTAGATTTTATTTAATACTTGTTTGCCAATAATTAATATTTTTTGTGTTAATTAATACTTTATTTGCCATTCTTTTGAAAATTATTGATCGAATATGTAATTATTATAGAAAATTTAGTTTAATATTTTTTGATAATAGAGTTAATCGTGAGTTATCCATAAATTTTTTTTCGAAAGTTTTAATAGTTAAACAGATTTGTTATGATTTTTCATTCAATAACCTATTTTTTAATTTTAAAAATACATAAAAAATTAATTTCGTCAAATTTGATTTTTCAAGATCTATGTGTTAGGACCAAAAGGAATTTAGATATCTCCACAATGGTATGATATTGTCCACTTTGGGCCTAAGTCCTCATGGTTTTGCTCTTGGGCTCTCCCAAAAGGTCTCATGCCAATGGAGATATCTTTTTTCCTTATAAGTCTATGATCTTTCCCATGTGTTTTCGATGTGGGACTATGTTTGCAACCTTGCAACCCCAACAATCTCCCCTCAAACAAAGGATCACAAGCCCCCCCCCTCAAGCGAAAACCCTTTCAGTTTGATGTCTGATCCTCAACCCACCAGGACTTTCTACCCCTCGGTCCACCTTACCTACTAGAACTTCACCGCCTAGCCATAACTAGGACTTTTCTGTCTGGTGTCTAGTTTTCTTAATCAAGACACGGGAGCTCACACATCCTTTATTCAAGGCTTAACCCACATGGTTAAATTTGGATCATGGCTCTAGCTCATGCTTCTTCCAACGGTTAATCCGGTTAAGAGCGATCTGGCTCTGATACCAATTGTTAGGACCAAAAGGAATTTAGATATCTCCACAATGGTATGATATTGTCCACTTTGGGCCTAAGCCCTCATGGTTTTGCTCTTGGGCTCTCCCAAAAGGTCTCATGCCAATGGAGATATCTTTTTTCCTTATAAACCTATGATCTTTCCCATGTGTTTTCGATGTGGGACTATGTTTGCAACCTTGCAACCCCGAAAACCTTCAGAACACGGTAGTAAGTATTATAAAAGGCGATTTCAAAGTCCTCTCCAGGCGATTTCAAAGGCGATTGGTGGCGAAAGGGCGCTCGCGTGCCGGTTCTAATTTGCGGCGATGGCCGCTGGCGGTATGATACCGCCGGCGCCGGATCCTGTTCATTTCCCTCCCCTTCCCTCTTCTAATATGAAGCCTATTGAAGGTTCTTCAACCCCCCAAGGACCGTCTGCTGAACGGATCTCCTATGCAGCAGCATTGCGACCGCCTTCACCTCGTTCAACGAAGAAGGGATTTGAAGAGGTTGGAGAGATCTTCAAGGAGGCAACAATTTACAATAATAAGTCGGGCATATTTTATTCTGAAGAGGAGGTATCCTCCATGGCTGATCCATATAAATTTTCTTTGGTTGGGAAATTCTCGGGTAAGAGACCTAGTTTTTCAATTACGCAACAAGCTTTCAAGAATTTGGGTTTGTCTAGCTTCTACAATATTCGATTTCTTCGATCGGGTCACATTTTTATCCATCTAACATCTAATGATGATATGGCGAGAGTGTGGTCGCGTGGAATTTGGTATATTGGAGGGGTGCCTTTGCGGATGTTCAAATGGTCACCGTACTTTTCTTATGAGGTTGAGTTTTCTGTAGTTCCTGTGTGGGTACAACTTCCGGATTTTCCAATTCATATGTTCAACAAGAGTGGCTTGTTTTCTGCAGCGCGTATTGATGGAAAACCTATAAAAATTGATCAGGCTACTGTTGATGGATCAAGACTATATATGGCTCGGGTGTGTGTGGAAATTGATCTTTTGAGGCCGAAAGTGGAGGAGTTTTGGATAGGGATTGGTGATAAGAAGAGGATACAAAAGGTTGTCTTTGAGAAGCATCCCAAATATTGTGAAAGTTGTCTGCATTTGGGACACTCAGCTGATGAATGCTATTTTAATGGTAGTAAATCGAAGCCTGATTGGAATATGAAGCGTTTGGATCCTATTGCTCCTGGGGAGGATCTGTGTGAGAGGTTGAATCAGAGGAATCCACCTGGTGTAGATTTGCAGAATGGTGAGCCATTAAGAGTAGCTAGAGATGGAGATCCTGACAAAGGTGGAAGACAAATCTGGAGTCAGAAACAGGGGCCTACGAAGAGTCAAACTATTGAGAATAAGGAGAAAGAGGGTGCTGGTAATAGGTTTGAGACTCTGGGTAATTTGGAGGAGGAAGGCCAACGGGTGTTTGATGGGTTGGAGGTGCAGAATTTGGAGGTATGGGCTGATGGGGAAGAGCGGGGACTGGAAATCAGAAATGAAATAAGAGAGGAAATCAGAAATGAGGTTACTGAGGATTTTGGAAATGAGCAGAATCCTCCTGGTTCTTTGATGGCAAGGAATTTGGTGCGAGAGGAGCAGGAAGGTGGGGAGTTGATTGATCATATTGTGGGAATGGACTCTTCAAATGTTGGGACTGTTATGCTTGGTGTGCAATCTGGGGGAAAGAACAAAGACAAGGGTAACCTGGTAGCAACATCAAGTGGACAACAGAATGTGCTGAGGCAAAAACAAGGCGTACAGAATTTTAAGAATGGAAAGGAAAAGTAGATGGCACGGCAGATTGTGCCAGGGGCACCGAAGTCATTACACAGGAATACAACAGAGGGGTCTTTATTTTCAAATAAACAGGTTGTTTCTGTTGAAGAGGCTATGATTCAGGATGTTGCAAATGTACCTGAGACTAAGGATAGTTTGGATGAAAATGCTGAAGAAGGGCAAGTCACTTGGGAGCACAGAACAAGTTAACTGACCAAGTATTGGCCATCACTGGTGATGTTCTTTTGAAGGACCAGGACTTTGATGGGGGTGAGGTGTCTAGATCTTTTGTTGAGGAGCTGGAAGCAGATGAGGATGAAGTAGGCCAATTACACAGGTCCTCTTCGTTTATGTTGCCTTCAAATAAAGGTTCTGCTCAGATTGGTCTTTCAAGGAAGGGCGTGAAAAAGAATGATACTTCTGGTGTACCTCAGCATATGACTAGAAGTAAAGCTCAAGGACAAAGAATTTCCTATTCATCAATGTTCTGATGGCTGGTATTTTTCTGGAACATTAGGGGAATAGGTAATGGCCCTTCTTTGAGAAGAGTAATTTATTTGCGCAAGCATTATCACATTAATTTCATGGGAATCCTTGAGCCATTTATCACATTAGATGAACCATTTATCACTCGGAGGTTGGGATTTGAAGCAACTATTTCAAATTGTTCTGGTAAGATCTGGTTTCTTTATGATTCAAATATTGAATGCAAAGTGTTGATGGATCATGAACAGTTTTTACATCTCGAGGTACATTCTCATATCTTTCCGATTAGTATGTTGGTGACTGTGGTGTATGCGAAGTGTACAAGGGTTGAAAGGACTGTGCTTTGGGAGAAACTACTTGATATGAAACCTAGTGTGGAGGAGTTTTGGTTAGTGGGGGGGGGGGGGCGGATTTTAATGTTGTGACTGGCCCTAGTGAACACTCAGCAGGCTTGATATCTGAAGTGGGGGCAGTGAATGATTTTAATGAATTTCTAATGCTAGCTGGACTTTTGGATGCTGGGTACGTGGGAGATAAATTCACATGGACGAACAACAAGGTTTGGAAACGGCTAGATAGGATATGCTTTTCTCCATCTTGGAACTATCATGATTTTTCTATAAGAGTAGAACATTTATGTAGGGCTACATCTGATCATTGTCCTTTGCTTTTATCTTTCCCTAGATTTCACAAGCCGATGCCTTCTTTTAGATTCCTGAATATGTGGATTAAGCATCCTAATTTTTTGCTCACAATTCGTTTAAATTGGTTGCTTCCTTGTGCTTCTTTTGGTCTTCAAAAACTGCAGATCAAATTAAAGAGACTTAAAGCTCATTTGAAATGGTGGAATGTGGATGTATTTGGAAACATTCAGGACAAAGTCACGGAAGCTGAAGAAAGGTTTGCAGCTGCGGAGAAAGTATTTGATTCATATCCGACTAAGGAAAATAAACTGAACAGAGCTAGAGAGCAGGCGCTTCTGTTTCAGGCTCTAAATATGGAGGAGATTTTTTGGAAGCAAAAAGCAACAGTGAAGTGGATGGGAGAGGGTGAGAGAAACACAAAATTTTTCCATGGACTAGTTCAAAAAAGAAGAATGACTAATAGAATTTTTAGAATATGGGAGGAGGGAGTTTGTTTGGATAATCCAGACCTCATATATGCTTCAGGGGTTGATTTCTTTGAAAAATTGCTAATTGGGGAGGAATATAATTGTGAGAAGTTAAAGGCTGATCATATTCCTGAATTAGTGGAGGATAGGGACAACTTGTTTCTAACTGGGGTCCCTAAAATCCATGAAGTGAAGGAAGTCATATGGGATATGAGGAAAGATAGTGCGGCAGGGCCTGATGGTTTTTCAATGGAGTTTTATGTGGCGTGCTGGGAAATTATTAAAGAGGATGTCTATGGAGCTGTGGTGGATTTCTTTCAAGGGGGCTCGTTTCCAAAGGGAATGACGGCTACTACAATTGTCTTGATACCTAAGGTAGAGGGTGCACAACAATGGAAGGATTTCATGCCTATTAGTTTGTGTAATGTTTCCAACAAAATTATTTCCAAGTTGATTGCTATGAGATTGCAGCCGATTATGGAGAAAATTATTTCTCCATCGCAGAGTGGATTTGTTGCAGGGAGATTAATATCTGATAACATTCTTTTGGCTCAGGAATTTAATCATAAGTTGAATTATCATGTGAGGGGTGGCAATTTGATGTTGAAGCTAGATATGGCAAAGGCGTATGACAGGGTGCAATGGAGTTTCCTATTTAAAATTATGAATGCTTTTGGTTTCTCGGACTTATTCATTGGATTTATTAGAAGATGTGTCACAAATTGCTGGTTTTCGGTCAAAATTAATGGGCATATGGTTGGGTTTTTTCCTGCTAAACGGAGCTTGAGAAAGGGGATCCCATTTCTCCTTTACTATTTGTTATTGCTTCAGAGTATTTCTCGAGAGGTTTGGATGCTCTTTTCTCTAAATTCCCATAGTTATTTTTCTCATCAGGGTGTGATAGTCGGATTTCTCATCTAGCATATGCCGATGATATTATGGTTTTAATGAATGGTTCTATTGCTCGTGTAAAACAAGTTAAGGAATTTCTGGATGATTATGAGATTGCTTCAGGGCAGCATATCAATGCTGCGAAGAGTGTGTTTTATCCAGCTAAAGGGATTTCTAGAGACAGGAGAGCCTGGATTTCAGCTATTACTGGTTTGCGGAGGGACATCCTCCAATCATATATTTGGGAGTTCCTATTTTTGCAGGTAATAGGAAGGCAGTTTATTTTCAACCATTATTGGAGAAATCTAGGAAGACTCTTCTTGGTTGGAATATTGCGAGGTTATCACATGGTGGTAGGTTGCTACTGATTCAAAGTGTATTGTCTTCATTGCCATGCTATCTTTTACAGGTCATTCTTCCTCCTTTATCGATTTTGCACAAACTAGAAATGATCTTTGCTAATTTTTTTTGGGGTTCAACAAGTGCAAGCAAGAAGATTCACTGGGTTTCATGGACCGAAATTTGCAAGCCGAAGCTAGAGGGTGGGCTAGGTGTAAGGAGGCTTTCGGATGTGGCTACTGCTGTTGCTATGAAGCTGTGGTATAGATTTAGGGAACAAAAATCAATTTGGGCCAGTTTCATGGCAAGAATGTATTGTGGTGCAGTATCTCCATGCATCGTGGCTTTGAAAAGAACAGCTTCCCTGTGTTGGCGCAGACTGATCAAGATCAGGAGTATGGCTGAAAGTCATATTGGTTGGGTCATTGGAAGTGGACAAATCAGCTTTTGGTATGATACTTGGTTGACTAGGGGAAGTTTATCTCAGCTGTGTGAGGTAGTGGGCAATGCAGATTGTAAGGTAGAAAAATTTAAGTTAAATGGGGGATGGAAGGAAGATGAGCTACGAATCTGTTTGCCTGAAAAAATTTGTCAAGAAGGTAACACAAGTGCAGTTTATGGTTAGGGAGGAAGGAACTACTACAGGGGATGGATTAGAAGGAACTGGTCCTAGAAATCATCGGGATAGTATTGTATGGATCCCATCCTTAAATGGAAGGTTCAACTTGAAATCAGCTTGGGATTGTATACGGCATAAGGAGAGGCCTGCTGGAATTTTTTCTGCTGTGTGGAGTGGTCTACTAGCTCCTAACATCTCAGTTTTCATATGGAGGTTTTTGAAGGGTCATCTACCACTGGATGTTGCGTTACAAAGAAGGGGAGTATCTTTGGCTTCCAAGTGTTATTGTTGTAATGGGGAGGAATCATGGGAGCACTTGTTCTACAAGGGATCAATTGCCATGGAGGTATGGATATTTTTTTTCCCATTTATTTGGTGTGGACAGGTATATGATTTTGGATAAGTGGAGGTTGGGGCTGGATTGGATGCATGGAGGACATGTTCGGGAGAGTGTTCCATTCTTGATAGTATGGTTCTTATGGATTGCAAGGAAAGATGCCAAACATAGAGGGTTGAAGCCAAATGCAAGGAAAATTATTAGAAGCATAACCCAATATTTATCCTTGGGTATGGTAGCTGGAATAATTAAGCGGAGGTTTGGGCAGGCAGCTCACTATTTGGGGTTTTCGGTACAATGCAAAGTAATGAACACCATCTCGGTGTTGTATAAATAGCACTAAAATCAGTAATATATATTTGCACTAATAAAATCAGGCATATATATATTTGCACTAATAAAATCAGGCAGCATGCAATAGACAGTATAGGTATAAGCAGGGTTAGGAAATCGTTATCCTCCGGTTGAAGCGTCAGCGTGCCGACTGTCTTTAGAGAATTGATTGCCGCCCTACGGTGCAAAGGCTCCCGGCAAAACTCCCCCAAGATCCGACAACCACGCTGCGTTCGTAGGTGCACTCCAAAACGAACGCTGCCTTCGGACTCAACCTCAGATCGCACAAGACGAAGCCTCAAGACCCAACACCGAAAACAGGAAGAAAAGAAACTTCACCGCCGAGACAGGAAGAACTTCGAGAGGAGATGATGCTTGAACTCGAAGAGGAGAAGAGAAGAAGAAGCTGTGAGTAAGTTGCTTCTTCCCCTTCTCCCTCCTTTTATAGATCCGAAGAGGCAAAACTTTTGCCTCTTCTATCTGAGAAGTCGCGACCACGCGCATCGCGTGAAGAGACGTGCCGAGCGCCCCAGCCGCTGCGGTTTCTCAAAAAAAAGAAAATAAAAATATATAAAAGAAAGAGAAATAAAACCAAATTGATTTTAGGAATCAAATCGAATTCTGCAAAACCAAACCGGGCCGCCCGCAAGCGCGAGGCTCACGGGCTGGGGATTTGCACCCCCCCTGCGCGCGATAATCGCGTGTGTCGCGCCCGATTTATGGATTTCTGGCCCAGACCCCCTGAAACCACCTGGTTTGGGCTCAACCCGCGCATGCGTGTAGGTCCCCCTAAGCCATCTAAGCATGGTATGAATGGTTTGATATATAAGTCATTCCAACTTTCTTGGCTTAGCAATGTGGGACTAAAACATACACCATAAATATTTGGAATTCAATCAAATATCAACAATCCCCCACAAATTTCAAATTATTTTTTGGAAAAATAGAAAAACAGGTCTTGAGGCTTTGTCGTAATGAGCTTTCAGTGAAAATACCTTCCGGTTTGAATTTTCACCTAAGTAAACCAATCTTATTCACACAGGTTTGAAGTGAACTAAGTCTTGAACTTAAACCTTTAATATGTGAAAATCAATTGGCAACAACTCATCACAGGCGACGGTTGAATCCTTCTGGGTTGGTGCATTACGGCCATGCCACCGAATCTTGTTTCATAAGTGTTAAGGAGAGTTGCCCAAACCCCCCACACTGCGGCCTCACAGTTACACTTACATAGGTGAGTTCTCCAAGGATGTACTACAAGCATCCTGTCATAAAGACCTTGAACTCATTAAGAGTCTTAAGCTCATCCTTACTAGCAGTCAAGCATATATCCAGGGAAGAGACTTTGAGATTATATCTCAATCAATTTATGCTTACGATTCACCCTTATAGCTTGTTTGTACCACATTGAACCTACTTCTTGGGATCTCCAATCAGATAGGTTGGGTTGCCGCTATAGATGAAACCAGGATAGGCCTCAGTCCCATTCCCTTACTGGATCTCTTGATTTTCTCAGAATCAAGACCTTTTGTGAGTGGATCAGCAATATTGTCTTTTGAACTTACAAAGTCCAAAGACACCACTCCAAGAGACACTAGCTCACGAACAGACTTCAATCTGATTCGTACATGTCTCTTCTGTTTCTGGTTATACTTGGAGCTTCTAATCTGAGCTATTGTTGTTTGATTATCACAGTGTACTGAAATAGAAGGTATTGGCTTAATTATCAAGGGAATTTCAGACAGAAGACCCTTAAGCCAATCTGCTTCAGTTACTGTGGTATCCAAAGCACACAATTCTGCCTCAGATGTAGAACGGGATATAATCGTCTGTTTAACAGACCTCCAAGCAACTGCACCGCCTCCAAGTGTAAAGACATAACCAGTAACGCCTTTACACTCAGCAGTGTCAGCTATCCAACTGGCATCACTATATCCCTCCAGGACTGCAGGGAATCTCCCATACTGCAAGCCTAAGGATATAGTTCCTTTTAGATATCTGAGTACTCTGTCTAATGCATCCCAATGCGTTCTGTCCGGACAGCTGGTAAACCTGCTCAATTTAGTTATAGCAAACGAAATATCAGGTCTAGAACAATTTGCCAAATACATTAGACTCCCAATTATTTGGGAATATCTTAATTGAGACACAGCCACGCCACTCTTATTCTTGTGGAGAGTCTTTGAAGGATCATAGGGTGTGACTACAGATTTTATGTGGCTATAGCCATATTTCTCTAACACTTTCTCCACATAGTGTGACTGAGAAATTGCTATTCCATCAGTTGAGCGAGTCAACTTTAGCCCTAAAATCACATCAGCACAACCCATATCCTTCATATCAAACTTACCACTTAAGAGAGCCTTGGTCTCGTTAATAATTGAAAGGTCAGATGCAAACAATAAAATATCATCTACATATAAACATAAAATAATACATCTATCGCCTTTCAGTTTAGTATATACACATTTGTCAGAGTCATTAATTTCAAAGCCAAATGATAGCATAGCACTATCGAATTTTTCATGCCATTGCTTTGGGGCTTGCTTCAAACCATATAGAGATTTAACTAACTTACAGACTTTATTCTCACTTCCAGAAGCTACATATCCCTCTGGCTGATCCATATATATCTCTTCTTCAAGATCACCATTAAGGAATGCCGTTTTGACATCCATTTGATGGACCTCAAGATGATATATGGATGCCAATGCTATTAACACTCGGATTGTAGTAATTCTGGTAACAGGAGAATAAGTGTCAAAATAGTCAATCCCTTCTTTTTGTTTGAATCCCTTAGCAACTAGGCGTGCTTTGAATTTATCTACTGACCCATCAGGTTTTAGTTTTCTCTTAAACACCCATTTACATCCTATGGTGGTACAACCAGGAGGTAAATCTACTAACTCCCAAGTGGCATTAGAGATAATAGAGTCCATTTCACTTTTAGTGGCCTCTTTCCAGTGCTTAGCTTCAGGAGAAGCCATAGCATCTCTATATGTCACAGGGTCACCTTCTATATTATAGGTGATAAAGTCTTGGCCTAAATCCGTAGAGACACGTTGTCTCTTGCTCCTTCTCAGTTCTGTACACTCACTAGATTCATCTATTCTAGAGTGACTTGAGGAAGGTGCACTCACTACGGATAATGGGACATCTACGGAAGCAGGCTCATCTCTAGTAGGAATACTAGAAATGGACTGAGGTGTTCTCATCTTCATAGGAAATATATCCTCAAAAAATGTAGCATCGCGAAGCTCTACAATAGTATTTGCATCTATTCCAGGAATTTCTGATTTAATAATTAGAAATCTATATGCAATACTATTTTGAGCATAACCTAAGAAGATACCATCTATGGTCTTTGGACCAAGTTTCTTCCTTCTGTGTTCAGGTACTAGTACCTTTGCAAGGCACCCCCACACTTTAAGGTATTTCAAACTTGTTTTCCGACCTTTCCAAAGCTCATATGGGCTTTTATCCCTTGACTTCATTGGGACCCTATTTAACAGATGACATGCAGTGTATAGAGCCTCCCCCCACATAAAGTTGGGTAACCCAGAACTTCCTAACATGGAATTGATCATATCTTCAAGGGTTCGATTTTTTCGTTCTGCTACACCATTTGATTGAGGACTATATGGAGCAGTCACCTCGTGAATTATACCTGAATTTTGACAAAATTTCTGAAACAGATTCGAGGTAAACTCTCCGCCCCTATCAGACCTTAACCTCTTAATGGTTTTATTCGTTTGGTTTTCGGCTTCAGATTTAAAAACCATAAATTTATCTAAAGCTTCATCCTTGGTTTTTAGCAAATAAACATAACAATAACGAGAGTGATCATCAATGAAGGTAATGAAATACCTTTTATGGTCTCTCGTTATTACACCGTTAAACTCACAACAATTAGTATGAATTAATTCTATAATATCAGAATTTCTATCAACTGATTTGAAGGGTTTTCGGGGCTGTTTATATTGCACACAAATTTCGCATTTTTTCTTATCATTTATGGCATGCTTAGGAATCATGTCAAGATTCATCATTCTTTTTACAGTTTGAAAATTAACATGTCCTAATCTATCATGCCATACATCATAAGATTCAATGTTATAAGAACAACCAACATCATTAGATTTATTCAAAGTTACATTTTCTACATTGAGTTTAAATAATCCTTCATTAAGGTAACCCTTTCCAATAAAGGTTCCTAAATGTAATATTACAACTTTATTACATTTAAAGTTCAATTCGTAACCAACACGAACTAGATTTGACCCGCTAATCAGATTCCGACGGACCGCTGGAACATGATGCACCTCATGCAGTGACAGGACCTTTCCAGAGGTGAACCTCAGGTCAACTTGTCCTATCCCAAGCACCCTAGCTACAGAATGGTTTCCCATGGTCACGGAAGTGCCTTCAATTACCTGATAAGTAAGGAAGGCAGAGCGATCAGCACAACAGTGCACATTAGCACCTGTATCAACCAACCACTCATTAGGTTGATAGATCAAATTTAGTTCGGGGTTAAAGGTAACAAACCTATCGCTGGTGTCGGCATTAGCAGTCACAACATTTGCTTGTGCCTTGGTGTTGGACGTATTGCCTTGGTTTTTCTTCTTGTCCTTCCGTTCAGGACAGAATTTGGCAAAATGTCCAACTTGTCCACAAGCCCAGCATGGCCTAGTCCCATGCTTCTTCTGAACCTTTGGTTTGGGTTTCATTTTGTTCTTTTGGTTTTTGAATTTGTTCTTGTCAGAAGAGACCACTACATTTGCCTTTGGAGCAAATTCCATAGGTATTGTCTTATTATCATCTTTATGTTGCTTCCGATGTTCTTCCTCGATATTTAAGGCAATCATCAAATCTTCTAAAGAGATTTGACCTCTCCTATGTTTAAGAGTCATGCCAAAATCTTCCCAACTCGGAGGCAACTTCTCGATGATAGACAAGACCTGAAATTTTTCGGGTAGTAGCATATCTCCTTCAGCAAGACCATGAATCAGAACTTGAAATTCATGGGTCTGCTCAACTACAGATTTTCCTTCAACCATTTTGAAGTTTAGGAACTTTGCCACGGTGTACTTCTCTAAACCAGAATCTTCGGAGTTATATTTTTTATCCAAGGATTTCCACAATTCCTTGGCCGAAGAGGTTGAGCAGTACACATCAAAAAGTGCGTCTGAGAGGGCAGACAGGATTCTCCCATGGCAGAGATAATCCCTTGACTTAAACCTCTCTACGGCAGCACTACGGCCAGGTTCCTCTTCATCAGGTGAAGGAGGATCTGTTTCTATGACAGAGAATAGCCCTAGCGTGGTAAGCCAGAACTTCATGCGTTGTTGCCAACGCCTAAAGTTCTGCCCAAAAAATCTTTCAGGTCTGGCGCTAGCCTCATCAGATCCAACTGCCCTATTATTCATCATGTCTATTGATGCTTGCATTCAATTCTCTAAAATTGTTGTATAAATAGCACTAAAATCAGTAATATATATTTGCACTAATAAAATCAGGCATATATATATTTGCACTAATAAAATCAGGCAGCATGCAATAGACAGTATAGGTATAAGCAGGGTTAGGAAATCGTTATCCTCCGGTTGAAGCGTCGGCGTGCCGACTGTCTTTAGAGAATTGATTGCCGCCCTACGGTGCAAAGGCTCCCGGCAAAACTCCCCCGAACTTCGAGAGGAGACGATGCTTGAACTCGAAGAGGAGAAGAGAAGAAGAAGCTGTGAGTAAGTTGCTTCTTCCCCTTCTCCCTCCTTTTATAGATCCGAAGAGGCAAAACTTTTGCCTCTTCTATCTGAGAAGTCGCGACCACGCGCATCGCGTGAAGAGACGCGCCGAGCGCCCCAGCCGCTGCGGTTTCTCAAAAAAAAAAGAAAATAAAAATATATAAAAGAAAGAGAAATAAAACCAAATTGATTTAATCAAATCGAATTCTGCAAAACCAAACCGGGCCGCCCGCAAGCGCGAGGCTCACGGGCTGGGGATTTGCACCCCCCCCTGGGGATTTGCACCCCCCCCTGCGCGCGATAATCGCGTGCGTCGCGCCCGGTTTATGGATTTCTGGCCCAGACCCCCTGAAACCACCTGGTTTGGGCTCAACCCGCGCATGCGTGTAGGTCCCCCTAAGCCATCTAAGCATGGTATGAATGGTTTGATATATAAGTCATTCCAACTTTCTTGGCTTAGCAATGTGGGACTAAAACATACACCATAAATATTTGGAATTCAATCAAATATCAACACTCGGTGGTTCGTTGGAAGAAGCCGAAGGAGGGAGGGTTTAAGGTTAATACGGATGAAAGTTCGAAGGGAAATCATGGAATGTCTTCTTATGGAGTCATGATTAGAGATCATAGGGGTCAGGTGATAGTGGCAAAGTATGGATTTATTGGCATGGGGTCGAATATAAGAGCTGAACTGGTGGGAATTTTAAAAGGGCTGGAGCTATTCAGTGAAGTTTTTTGCTGCTGTGGCTATCAGAGGGTTTTCGAAAGTTTGCAAATAAGGAAAGAGGAGATCCAGGAGTGGAAATTTGTGTAGAGAAATGAGGTGGAGCATGCGGAAAGGTTTTGAAGCATAATCATGGAGAGACAAAAGAGGAAGTTATAAATGGATCATTCGGCTTAGGCTGTGGTGATGTGACTAAAGAGCTCGTGTTAATAGAAAGTAGATGGGCAGTCATATATAATCACAGTTTGATTTTTCTTTATTGGCAATTTTTGTAAATCAGTTGGAGTTGGAGTTGGTGTAACTCTATATTAGAAGGTCAATGATCTCCCTTCTAATATGGATGTATTTTCTTTCACACCCTGTTTGGAAACCCTTTAAGTAAGGAATTGGAATTCAATTCCGGTCAGAATTGAATTCCGACAGGAATTGAATTTCAATTCCCATGTTTGGAATGAATTGTAAAAACAGAATTGAATTCAATTCAATTATTATACTTTTACGATTTTCTCCTGCGAGGATGGAATCGGAACAACTTTGATTTGTTTTATGAGGGGGTGATTTGGTAATTTAATTTGTTTAAGTGAAAGGAATTCAATTCCTTTCACAAATCACATGTGTTTAGGTGTGATTTGTTTTGAGTGGTTTGAAAGGAATTGGAATTCAATTCCTTAGCAATTCCTTCCGAAATATTGCTACCAAACGATGGAATTGAATTCCAATTCCCAAAGGAATTCCAATTCCTTCCTTTCCAAACAGGGTGTCAGGAATAAAATCCGTTTTTTCAAAAAAAAAAAACCTTGCAACCCCAATACTATGGAGTATCTTTTGAACGTTGATTTTTTTTTATTTATTTTAAGTTAAATCCAATTTTAATTTTTTTTAAAATTATCACTCTAAATTCAAAATTATTCTGATAAAGTTATAAAATTTATTTTACTTTGAAAATTTTTACAAAAATAAATCTGATAAATTTCTAACTTAGATAATCAAAATTTTAAAATTTTGACTTATTTTTGAAAAATTGGATTTTTTGGAAACTAAATATTACCTGTGACATGTTGTCATAAACTTTCAAAAATTTTGGATTTCTAAATAATTTTTTATTTTTTTTCCAAAATGCATTTGCCTATCAAATTATTTATGTTTTTTCTCATTGTCATTTTTTCCTTCAAAATTAGTAAATTTGCACAAATTTCTGTAAAAACCTAGTTTAATTTTTTTTTATTTCACCTTTAACATGTTTATTTATGTCATCAATCGGGGAAATGATAGTATTAACTTAAGCGGCAGGTTTAAATTTTTATTTTTTTTTTGAATTACACTATCAAATTTTATTATTGTCATTTCTATATGTTGTTTAACATTAACTTAACTCGGTTTGATGCATATCAAAATGGAGGAGATTGTAAATACTCTGGGTGAGTTTTGATGTAGTTAACCGAGTCACGTTAGGTCCTATTGGTATATGATCCCTATGTCTAAGTGTGTAAGAACTTAAGAGCACAGGAAGTCGAACAAAAGACGCAGTGAATAAGAAGGATGACACGGGAAGGGAGACAACGGACTTGGTGCATTCAAGAGTCGTGGAGGTCTACGCAAGAGTACGCCGGTGGAGTGAGAAGGACGCGTGTGACGTTCGAGGGATGAGAAATTGGGAGGAAGCACACTCGAGGAGAAGCCTGGAGAAGGGTTCAGGTGAACCCGACTCCGGATGGCTGGAGATCACCCAGAAGGCCGAGAGAAGGCTATCAGCCAAAGGCTGATCAGTAAGCTCTTGGGTGCCTGAGTGGTTTCGGCCGCTCGAGCACTTAGGCGCTTGCATGGATACGGGCGCCCGACCATATAGGCGCCCGAGTCCATACAGGTGCTCGAGAGGCCTTAACCTCATCCAGAACTAATCGTTCGCAACCGTTGTAACCAGGATAACCCTGGAGCCATGTGTTAGGCGCTCGTAAGCACTCAGGCGCTCGTGTAGGGTCACGTCAGCAACTGATAGAATTTCACAGGGACTATAAATAGACCACTGAACCCAATTTTTTTCAATCATTCATTTGTACACAAAATTCCTCTTTAAGTTTCTCTGTCTTCTTGAGTTCTAATTTGTGTAAGAGGCTTCTCCGCTCCAAGGAGTACATTAGGAGAACGAGTGTTTATTTGGCTTGGATTAGTAAGGGGCGTTTGGTTTACTCCATTTTCTTTTTTTATTTTCTAAAAAAATCATATTTTCTCATTTTCTGGAAAATAATTTTATTTTATTCTCTAATTTTCTAGAAAATGCTATATCTTTTTCTAGAAAATAAGATTAGAAAATACAAACCAAACACGTTTTCCAGAAAACCATATTTTCTATGGAAAATGAATATGGAAAACAAGCAAACCAAACACCCCCTAACCTTCTTGGTTGTAAATTAAGTAACTGGTTGTGTATCTTTTTATTTTGGTTATCATTTTTTTTAAGTTATGATTTGCTTATTAACTAATCTGTATCTTTGTTAGCAAAATAAAAGATCGCTTTTATTTTTTAGGGGTAATTCACCCCTTTCTTGTCGACCGCATGATCCCTAACAAGTGTTATCAAAGCAAGGATGCTCCAGAAAGACTAACTATCATATGAAGTAACGAAAATAGTCGGGCCAGTCATCTACCCGTCAAATTTCGGAGAGTCCAATATGTAGAAAAAGCGAATGTAGATATTCTTTAAACTTAATTTTGAATTATTATTAATTATGAAAAAAATAATTTTGAAGTTACTAAAAATCTATAAGCTACACAAATATGTAAGTTATTTACCTGGAAAAACATGACATGAATAATAACATATAGCAAAAATCATGACATTATTATAACATCTAATATGACATAAATTATGACACATATCATGCCATAGTTCCTATAAATTGCTTAGGATATAAAATACAATGAAATATTTGGTTTTCAATAACAAAAATCTCTAAATTAAATTAGGAAATAAGTTTCAAATCTAATAGAAATAATTTTTAAATTAGGAAATTATTTATTAAATTAGAAAATAAATTCCTAAATTGAGTTTTCCTAATCAAATTAGAAAATAAGATTAAGATTTTCTTATGAATTAGAAAATAAATTTCAAAATTAAAATTTCTTAACAAATTATGAAATATTTTAAAATTGTGTTTTCTAACCAATTAGGAAATATCTTCAAAATTGGATTTCCTAATCAAAATAATTTCCAAAACTGGATTTCCCAACAAATTAGGGAATAATTTTCAAATTAGGAAATTCAAAATTTATTTAATAAATAAGTTTAAAATTAATTTTTTCCTAACAAATTAGGAAATAATTTTTAAATTAGGAAATTCAGAATTTATTTAATAAACAATTCCAAAATTGGTTATTCTTACAAATTAGGAAACTATTCAAAATTAGGAAATTTCTAATAAATTAGGAAACTTTTCCAAATTGAAATTTCCATATTTGAAAATGTCCTCATCGGAGTGGGAAACAATTTCCGTATCTATTATTTCCTAAATTTCATTAAATAACTTTACGACAATTTACATCATTTTAAATAAAGATCTACGATATATGTTGAAACACACGGTGGCTCTCATATCACTGTTGAGTGTCTTTGTGCACGTTTTAAATTTTTAATTCATAAATAAACAACGGAAGCATAATAATAATTTCTAAATTATTATAACACACGCACAACACATACATAATACACACATGTGCAGACATAGTCATAGAGCATGAATTTCATAAAAGAAAATTATACTTTCGAGTTCGTAATTGAAATTTGTAGAGAGGGTTTAACTACCCTGACAAGGCTAGCCTCTATCGATATCCACACCGAGTCGCTAACCCACAAGTTTTTCGTTTTATGATCGGTACTAGCCAAACATGGAAATGAAATGATCAGAGAGAGAAAACCCCATGATCCAATCTGTGCCCAGCAGTGAAAGTAACCCGGTGGCACAAAATTGATTTTCGACGGCACCTTGAGGCGAGCCAGTGGTGCTCCAATAGATCCGGCCACCTATTGCCCGGAGGAAGAGGGATTACTAACCAAGGAAGAAATCCGGTCAGGGCATGGAGCTCTGACAACTTGTGTTTGGGCGGCAACAAAAAGAAGGGGCAACCCTTCTTATGGTAGGTGACACAAGGAGAGGGAGAGTAAGAAAGAGGAGAGGAATTAGCCTAATCAAATTAGGTTATCAATTTCAATTGTCATAACACTCCTCATGGAGAGGTATATTTATACACCTCTTTGATGACTTAGGGAGCAAGTCATCTCCCAAACCCAATAATCCAATACAACCCAATCTATTATCATTAAGTTTTGTTCAAAAGCAAACCATCTTGGTTTATGACTAAACCAAACCCTTTTGGTTTATTATTAAACAATCTTAATTCATAACTAAACCAAAGCCTTTTTAGTTTATTATTAAACCATAATGAATCCATCTCGTCGACAATAGGCGTGACCCACCTTCACTTCCATCTAACAAATATCTTCTATATTTGTTCCTTGTCTGGTCCTAGCAGACTTAGTGTCACACCCCAAGGAGCTGCATAACCAACAAAAATTAGACAACATCTCTCCTATATGACGGACAATATGAAACCTTATACATACATAATATGATCTCCATGGTCTTCAATAACATATCACGACCAATCCCAATTGGAGTACATAAAATATAATGCATCCATAACATAAATCAAGTAAAGACTTACCTGATTTGCTATCCGGGAAGGCGCGCATCAAAACTACATCACATAAAGCCCAACAAAGGATTCAAAAGTATAGTTCATGCAACAATGCAATGCAAATACAAGCCCATAATGCAAACCAAATACAGAGTATGAAATGAAATATAACATACTAATATCCGTAAATAAAGCGAAAAAAATCAAAGACGGAGTCGTCGAAGACATGAGACTAGCAACTGGGCTTTCCTGGTAGACATCAACCAGAAAATAAAAATATGATAAACAATGGTGAGTCCAAGCGAACTCTGCGGGTATAAAGATAAGCATGCATGACAACATAATAGCTATACAAGCTATAAGAAAATAGCAGGATACAGTCTCATAGGAGAATAAGAATATGCATAACAAAAATGATGAAATGTATATACATACCAGAGTCCATCTATCTGTTAGTGCAATCATGCCCTAGATGAGAAGTTTTAATGATTGACAATTATTTAAGTTTAAGCTAATACATTGGATTTCAAGTGTGCAATATGAAAGAAGTCCAAGGAAAGGTTACTTGGCGTGAAGATCCGAAGATGAGGAAACTTCAGACAAGAAGTCCAAGGAATGGTCGGAGACTGGATTCGTGGCATGAATGCCCGGAGATGAGGAATCTTGTGGCATGAAGTCTAGGAAACAAGAGGTTTCGCTGGCACAAAGTAATTGGGGTCGATTGAGAACATGTATGAAAGTTTAGGATTGAGAATCCTAAATCTAGGCTGTCAACCGATTAGCCAATCAATTGGAAAGGTACCAATCGATTGGCGTATCGATTGGGAGATATTTTGTTCTCAAACAGAACGCTCCTTAATCGATTAACCAATTGATTAGGAAGACATCAATCGATTGGGAGATATTCTATGGAGAACAGAAGGCTCCGTAATCGATTCACCAATTGATTATGAGCCATTCTGTGCGACAACAGAATGCTCCCTAATCGATCAACCAATCAATTGAGAGAAGTTCTGTGCGAGAACAGAATACTCCTTAATTGATTAACCGATCGATTACGAGCCATTCTGTGCGACAACAGAATGCTACATAATCGATTGACTAATCAATTAGGGCATTACTTAATCGATTGGTATGTATTCCTCACGAGAATAGAATGCTCCCAAATCAATTACTTGATCGATTAAAGTGACCAATCGATCAATGCATGATCCCAATCGATTTAAGTTCAAAATAAAATAATCCCAATTGTTGATTGGAGATCCATCTTATTCAATGACTATATGATAATCGATTGGGACTTTCACCAATCGATTGGTGACGCAGAAAAAGCAGAGAAACAACCGCATTCTGAGTTGTTTAAAAGGAGATTTTAAAGCGGAAAGAAAGATAACTATTACATTGTCTTTCTCATCATCTCTATGCTCATGCTCTTTGCCAAAGCTCTCAACATCATCCTGAAGCAACCAAGAGATAGGGATTCATGCCAAAAATTGTAATATTTCTTTTCTTCTTCTCCTTGTTGTTGTTCTTTCCTTGAGGGCATTCAAGTTTGCTGTAAAAGAATTTTTCCACCCTTGGTGTTATTCTGAGAAGGAGATTTCATAGTGAAATCTATGATCGCTGGTGTGAACCCTTGGATTAGTCACTTCAAGAAGGTGGAGACTAAGTAAATCAAGGCGTTAAAATTGTATTTGGGTTATTCAACTTTGAGTTTCCACTACGAAGTAAACAAATCAACTTGAAGAGAGATATTCACCCCCTCTAGCTCTATCGGTCCTAACACTATCCTGCGAGGTGATGCAATCAACCCCTATATAAAAACAAGTACGATACATAATCCAAAGTATAAATGTCTCCTGTATGTGCATGTTAAATATAATAAGCACAAGCAAATGAACAAATGCATCATATGCATATGATGCATAACATGTGTCTGTAGGGATCTCTATGCGAAAAGCACTCAAAACGCAGTGGAAATTTGAAATCCCTTTGAGCGATCCATACGAAAGAAAAACTCGTACAAAGTTTAATCTATTTAACTAAAGGTTATATACCTTTGGTGGGTGCCCTTCACTTGCCCCGCTCATTCTCGGTTCGTTGGATCTCTTGCACGTTCAAGTATCCGTGTCTCTAGTAGTATCCACACAAACATGATCTATGCCTTAGAGAAGAACCACCTTAGTTGTGCTAGTAACTTGAGATGGTTCACAAAACACCAAAAACCCACCAACAGAGTTTTGGCCAAGAGATGGAGGAAGGAAGAAGAAGAACAATAAATACTAGTTACTTTTCAAAATGACAAGAGACCCTTTTATATTCATCTAATGAATATCAAGGGTTTTTGTCCCTTGAGCTTACCTAGTGTGAATGCCAATAAAACTCAATGAATACCAAAACACTTTGATATTCATTTTGGTTTTTTCATCTTCTCTTCATCCAATGAAGAGAATACCTCTTGATCTTCCTCTAATAATAATATTCATTAACCATTTAATAAATATTATTTATTCTCAAGTGGTTGAGTCTAATATAAATGAGTCTAACTTAGATTAGACTCAATCGCTCAACTCAATTAGATTCATTTGAGTATAACTTAATTAATTCACTTTCGGTTCACATTCGTGTCATTTGTGGGTGACCCAATAGGTTCTTGTAACGTTAGTAATATATCTAAACCACTTTAGATACATAAACAATGAGCAACATCTAGCAATGCATAATTGCTATCCAAGTGACGAGAATGTCGAGATCCGATATAACATTTCTACGACTATTATAATATATGACTTTGTCCTTCTATTCTCGATATTTAGATTGATCAATAAGACATAGACCGCGCCATCCTCTAATCAATCTTTGTATTTCTTGATCCTCAAGTAGACTCACTCAAGCAAATGAGCTTAATATCTCATATTAACCCATTTGAGCATGACCATGCATTTAGTAGTCCTACTCGATCAAAGGGCCTACAAATATCACTCCCATCATATAAGAGGGATAGATCTCATCTACATTATTCACATCCTGTTGATGCAGTCTGACCTGATTTTTGTTTTGGTGTTGACACCGATTTAAGTTTAGGTGAGTGAGTAAGTTCGGCTTAAGTCCTGGTCGGAGACTAGGCACAAATCCCGGTGAGTGAAGCCAGGGGATTGAAACCCCAGTGAGTGAAGCCGAGTCCCGGTGAGTGAAGCCGGGTGATGAAAATCCCAATGAGTGAAGCCGAATCCCGGTTAGTGAAGCCGGGTGACGGAAATCCCGGTGAGTGAAGCCGGGTCCCGGTGAGAGAAGTCGGGTGATGGAAATGTTGGGACCGGGTGCATGTTGACATGGATGCGTGTTCGTAATTTTAAAATTAATTACGTGCAGCGGAAGGTTTAGCATAAATAATTTCTTAAATTATTTAACCCACATCTAACCATGCAACCTTATGTTGTGTAGACATGATCATATATTTAAAATTTTGCAGAAACGTAAACTAATTTACATATTGCCTCGCGTAACTCGAAGAAAGGGACGAGATCCAACCGTAAGCGTCCCTCGGAAACTCCTCTTCTATTCGCGTCCACGCCGAGTATCTTCGAGATGACTTCGCAAAGCCACGAGTTTCGTGTTCTCGAGAACTACTAGATTCTCCGAGAACGCGACAAAAACCAAGAGAGAAGTAATCACATCGGAAAAACTCATCACCAAGGTTGCCCGGAATCACAATTCCGGCGAGAAGGAGGAAGATAACTTGCGCCCAATCCCAAGGTGATGATGGCCGGAGAGGAAGATCGTCCCAACGGAAGAACTTCGTCGCCTTGGTGATTCTCCTTGTGCTCACGGCAAGAAGAAGGGGGAGAGGCTTGTGGCCGACCAAGAGGAAGAAGGGAGGAGAGGGAGAGAGCCCTAGCAAGAATACTTGGATTATTTCGAATGAATTCCAAGCCTTGCCTTGGGTCTTTATATAGTGGCCTCTCAACCGCTAAGTCTCTTTTTTCTTATGGAATAAATTTTCATAAGAAATTTATCATATAAATTTTCTATGACTTATTCCAACATGCCAAGTCTTGATTTTATATCATGGTTAAAATCATATTTTAATTCATGATAAAAATCAACCAAGTCTCTTTTTTCTTATGGAATAAATTTTCATAAGAAATTTATCATATAAATTTCTTTATATAAATTTCTTTATATAAATTTCTTTATCATGGTAAATTAATCCATGATTAATTTTATAAAATAAAATAAACCAATCCATGGTTCATTTTAATTTCCATGAAAAATAAATTTCTTTATATAAATTTCTTTATATAAATTTCTTTATCATGGTAAATCAATCCATGATTGATTTTATAAAATAAAATAAACCAATCCATGGTTCATTTTAATTTCCATGAAAAATAAACCAAACCTTGGTTTATATAAAAAATTTATATCATCCATAATTTTATAAAACAAACCACACTTGATTTATTTTATAAATTGAACCAAACAATTTGGTTCCCTCCCTTTGTTGTGGCTGACCAAGCAAAGAGGGTGGGGACCCTCTTTGGCCGGCCTATCCAAGCCACGCCCCAATGAATTAAACTCATTTAATTCATCTATTAAGTCTTCAAAAGACTTAGCCATTTTACGCTTCCGATGCGTCTCTGAAAAATTCAGATTCGACTTATCGTTTGGCTCAACCAAATCTAATCTCTCTTGATTGGAAAAATCCAATTTTCAACTCGTTTTAAATCCCTCGGATTACTCGTAGTGCGTGTGACTAAATAGACTTTCGATTTATGTTGGCCGTCTATAATTAACCAATTATAGAACGATCATGAGTGGCACCTAGTAGTACATCATGATCCCCAATTAATCGAAAGATCAACGGTTGACCTCAGAAACAATTCTGAAACCCTTCAGCAGCTATAATGAATCATGCCCCATTCCCTTTACCATCTTATACCCACTTGGTTCAGGACATGGTCTATGTGTGTCAGTCCCCACTAGGCTGACTACGTCACACCTAGCCTAAGTAACGTTTTCTCTTCCTATGGATTCTAATTACTCTCATGTATCTAAGAGATTCATACTCCGAACATGTCATGCTCTGGCCAGAGGCTTCGAGTTACAATCCGACGATAGGCCTTGGGTATACATCTCCTCGCTGTAACGCCCCAAAATTCCCATTTTTAGTTCTTAAAGTCCTTAGAATTATTTAAAAATGATTTAGAAATATTCTAGATATTTTTAGGGATTTTTAGAATATAATTATGAAATTTTCCGAGTCCGTTTAGTATATTTAAAAAAGGAAAAACATTTAAGTGCAGCAAGGGGTTCGAACCCGCGACCACCGGAAGAGCAAGCACGCGCGTGACCAGCTGGGTTGGTCGGTTTTGTTGAAATAAACTGGGCGAAACAATAGATAAGGTATAGTTAGGTAAATTCGCCCCATAAGTATAAATAGATAGTTAAAGAGAGAAATTTTATTTTCTCTCAACCTAAACCTTTCTCCCCCTCGCCCAACACCTTGCGCCGACTCCTTCCCCCCCCCCCTCTCTTGGGCGACACCACACCAAGGCCTAGAGGGCCGGCCAAG
>JAGFNQ010000054.1:0-42459 GCA_024364735.1 Boesenbergia rotunda | reverse complement strand
AAACACTCTAATTAGTTATTCTATTAAATGCATATGTCCAATAAAAAATGATCCATGAAGATATGTATCAACAAACAACAAAAATAATAAACTAACAAACAACAAACAAAAAAGATATGCATGTATCAACACTTGCAATTATAAGGAAGAAACCATCGATTGTTTAATGATTGCTTTTCAATTTGGAAGAAACCACCGATTGTCCTAAAAAAAATCAAATCAGGATAGCATCATACTGATTTCAGTTACGTAAAGCTCTCAATTCTTTACAACCTCAAGACTGGTTTCAGTTACGTAAGACTTCCTCTCATCCATGGTTGAACTAGACTATAAACATGCAAATGCATTGGTAGAAAAATAGAAAACATGAATATTACTTATATCACCATGTGTTAGTATTTGAGTATTAAATAAAAATCCTCATATGCAGCAATTATGAGAAAGGAAGAAAAAAGACCATTGGTAGAGGTAATATTTACATGAAAACTGCGAAGCTCTTCAGCTTCTTCAAGTGCGATTTGCTTTTCGTATTCTCTCCTGGACTGAAGTGCGAAAAGAGATTAGTGGCAACCTTAAAGAAGAGAAGGATAGCATCATAAATAAATATAGAGTGGAACTGATTTGTCCTGTTGCATAAAATCAGGAAAGCAAACTTTCAATAGCTTCTACATTCTGAGAAATTAAGCAACTAAAGCTATTAACTATTTGATCCATAATAATCAACTAACATTTAGATATTAGGATACAAAACATGAGAGAGAGGACATGTAATGATCGATGAAGTAACAAAGGAATCATATTAACTCAATGTGAAAGGGGATAAATTTTATAATAAAATATTGTTAGTAAGAGTTCCATTCTGTAAAAGAGAAACACACCACCATACATAGAAGGGAACATTTTGGTCATGCTCACCGTGGCCAAATTATCTAAAAACTCTGTCTCATCCTCGTCAAGGGCTTTTGGTGGTCCTATACATACAAAGAACACAAATGCATTACACATGAAAAAAGTGAGGCCTTTCGAAACATCGTTTAAGGAAGAAAAACACTCAATATCGACCCACTTGGAATTGGATATGGCAAAGGTGCTAATTTGTCCACTGCTTCATCAATGGAAACTCAAATGGAATTCTTGGGAAATGGATCATTAAAAAGAAATATTATTTTAAAACTTATCATTTCCATAAAATTGCAGCTTTGATAAGTATTTGATACATAGCTCACAAAATGGATTCCTATAAGTATTTGACAAATAACCAATCAACAGAAAGAATATCATTCAGGAGTTAGCCATATGCAACATTTAAGTAAAAAAACCTAACTTTCATTGTATCCTTGTCCTGCATGAGAATGAATCATGTCACCGTTATAAAGTAGCTACTTCATAAGTTGGAGGATGAAAATTTGTAATGAAAACAAACTCTCTTGAAAAGGAAAAGCCAACAATGTTTCATCTTATAATTGTACTAATTAGTTTCTTCAACATATCTAAACCTTAGATATCTCCATGCACAATGAACCTAATGGACTCATATTTAAGCTTGATTCGTATTGTTTGAAAAACTGAAAATAGTTGAACAGATATCTCATACACCATACATAACGTGCACAAGTTTACAGTAAAAGAGAAGTCTTTTTTCTTTTATGAAGGAAAGTTCATCCAGGTTTTATTTTGTAAAATTTCATGTCTTTATTTTGTGGACATCAAAAATGCACGAAGAAAGTTAAGTAGAACAATTACTAGATATAACTCCCAATATTTCTAGTAAAGTTCTTATTAACATTTAAGCAAAACTCTTTTTAACAAAAGAAAGCTATAATTTAATCCAACAGAAACTAACCCACTGTGATCCAATCACAACACTTAGCTAGAGCATAACTAAATCATCAATTTCATCCAGAATCTATTCTAAACTAACTTCCATTTTGCACCCCACAATTCAAACCAAAACAAGATTTCTACAAGCTATGAACAACAGCTTAACCAACAATTTCTCCCATGGACATAGACATAAACCAAACACAGACCACACTCATGTCACCCATCCAAACCAATCATCAAGTCCGTCCAAAACTTCAGACCAAGGCAAAATGCACAGAAACCACCACAACACCATCTCTACAACTGAAAAGCTATCAAGAAATAAAATCGGATTAAAGATCTGTTACAAATTTCTAATTCTAGCAACCCAAACACCCAACCAAGCATCCCAACAGATTTGAACATAAGAAATCCAACTCTAACGGAAAGCAATTCTTACCTCTGCTCGGCGCACAGCAACAGCGAAGAAGGAAGAAGAGGAAAGGAAACACCCAAAACCACACAGAGTCCTTGCGATGCGCAACACCACCCCTTGTAAATTCGACGCCAGTGCTTGGGTGGCGCCGCTTGATCGAGTCAGATTTTAGGAAGAAGGCGGCGCCGACCTCGCTTGCGTGCAGAGGAGAAATCGCGAGGGAGGAGGCATGTGATTTGGGCTTCTCAGTAGAGGAGGGTGCGCTCGGCGGCTTCCTTCGCCGGATCGCCGACATCGCCGTGCGCGATAGGGGTTGATCGACTCCTGCGAAAAAAGAGAGCAAGGGAGAGAGAGAGAGAGATCGGCCGCAGAAGACTGAAGGGAATGGGGGAGGAGAGGGAGTCGGCGATGAGGGGCTGTGTCGGACCACCAAGGAGGAAGGGAACTTACTAGAGGGGAGGTGGCTGGCTTGGCCGGCTGTCGCGCGAGGAAGGGTTGGCGTCGGCGCTTTAGGGCACGAGGAAGAAAAAGGCATAGGGAGGGAAGATAGTAAATAGAAGGGTTTATATAATATATATAATTAAACTGTTGATATCCACCGTTGATATCCACCGTTGATTTTGTTTATTGATTGAACAGCACAACAAAACAACAACAACAGTTTAATATAACTGTTGTATATTGTCATAATAAACAACAGTTTCTCACATCAGTTGTTATAAATCCAGCCTATAGACAACGGTTATTTTATAACTGTTGTCGTTGAGTATACATACGACAACACTCATGTTATTACTATTGTCTTTTTACGTATAAGACGAACAACAACAACGGTTAATACTAAAACTGTTGTTAAATTGACATAAGACAACACTTTTTCAAAAACCCGTTGTCTATTATGTGTTGTTGAATGCAAAAATTCTAGTAGTGGATCCGCTAAATTCCTTTCAGTGGGAATTTTCTCAATTAGTATATCATTCCTACTTATAATCTCTCTGATCAGATGATAGCGGCGAAGCACATGTTTGGATCACTGATGAGACCTTGGTTCCTTTGCTTGTGCAATAGCTCCATTGTTGTCGCAATAAACTGGTATTGCTTCATCAATGGTTGGAACCACACCAAGTTCTGAGACAAACTTCTTGATCCAAACTGCTTCCTTTGCTGCTTCCGAAGCTGCAATATATTCCGCTTCCGTGGTAGAATCCGCTACGGTGTCTTGGTTGGAACTCTTCCAACTTATTGCGCCTTCATTCAAAATAAATACGTATCCAGAATGAGATTTGGAGTCATCCTTATTTGTCTGAAAACTGGCATCTGTATACCCACGTATTACCATATCTCCTTCTCCATATATTAGGAACATATTCTTAGTTCTTCTTAAGTACTTGAGGATTGTCTTGACAGCCGCCCAATGATCCATTCCTGGATCAGACTGGTATCTGCTTGTGACGCTCAGAGCATATGATACATCGGGCCTAGTACATAACATAGCATACATGATAGATCCTATCGCGGATGCATAAGGAATCTTATTCATGCAAATCCTCTCGTCTTCTGTGCGCGGACACATAGACTTCGAAAGGTTGATCCCATGCCTGATGGGAAGGTAACCTTTCTTGGATTCCGACATGCTAAACCTTTTTAGCACTCGGTCTATATATGTAGACTGCGAAAGACCAAACAATCGTTTTTGTCACGCCCCGAGACCCAGGAGCCGCTGATCCAATAGAAAATTGGACAGCACCTCCCCTGTCCGGCGGACAATTTACACATACATACAACATAATAGACAACACACGCAATATATATTTGGCCTTAGGCCTCCAAAGTAAATAAACACAATATAAAGACACAAGACAACTAAGTAAATCATACCTGACTGCGGACCGGTCCGACTTACGACGAAACAACCAATACACAAAAACCCCTTAGGGCACATGACACACTCCTATGACATATACAAATCACTAACAGAAATATAAAACAAATGTACTACAAGTACAAAGCAAAAGCATGTCAACGCGATGAGTAGGGACTGGCTGCTGGGCTCTTCTGGCGACTCCAAGTATCTCAACCTGAAATAATAATATATGGCAACGGGGTGAGTCCATAACTCAGCGAATACCTAGCAGATATGCATAGTATGTTATAATAACAATAAGCATCTACATTAATACAGTCTCATATCAACAATATGGAAAAACTAGTACTGGAAATACTGAGGTAGATACATACCAGAATCCAGCTAACCTGAAAAGAGGATCATCAGTACCAAGGGAATATCGTTAGACATATAATCTCAAATAACAAGTCTTCAGAATATGCATGTCAAACAAGTGCAAGAATCAAGTGCAGCAAACAATGCACGATGCAAAATATGCACATGGTGCAATGACATGGTCACCCCTGACACCAGACAGAATCATCGTACACCTGTCATAGGGACGTCTGAACGGGTAGGGCTCTGACAACTGTACACCCTGCCATCACTGCTCCTGAGTGACCGAGTGGACAGGATGCTGGCGAGGGACCACCCCTCTACCCCAAGCAATGGGGGAGCTCCGCTCTCATCTCCTCGTGGCTCAGTACGAGAAGGGATCCCTGGCTGCTACCACGCCCGCGCTCACCCTCCAAACAGTGGCCGAACGAAACAATACAGGGCAAATGCACACATCTACGGTATCCACTAACCCATGAGTGGCCGTGCATGCATATCATGTACCGGAAAACGATTAGGCTCAACCACAAGGGAGTCGCTGATCGCCGGCATGCAACAATGCACGGATGGTGTATGATAGATACACATACCTGAGACTGTAAGGAACTAACAACATAATAACTCAGGGATAACTAACAAGTATCCAGAACAGGTATAATAACTCAGGGATAACTAACAAGTATCCAGAACATGCATAATAACTCAGGGATAACTAACATGTATCCAGAACAGGCATAATAACTCAGGGATAGCTAACATGTATCCAGAACAGGCATAATAACTCAGGGATAACTAACAAATATCCAGAACATGCATAATAACTCAGGGATAACTAACATGTATCCTGAACAGGCATAATAACTCAGGGATAGCTAACATGTATCCAGAACATGCATAATAAACCAGGCTAGCGTATAATCTTACTGCTATCTATAACCAACCATGCATAGCAATATGACAATATCTAAAGAGATAAGTCAAGGGTATCCGCCTCAATCGTAAGATGCTTGTATCAGAAAGAATCTCCCGTCCGCTAATCAGCAACAATAAATCCAATCAATGCCCTGTATCAAAGCCATAATGTTTAACTATCATATTATATAATTTCTAGCTAAACAAACTGCCTCAAATAATTAGGATCGTTCTAATTATCCCGATTATATTCCAATTAGGGTTTGGAATTTGAATTTACCAAGTTAACTTTATTAGGTTTAAATTCCAAATTAAACCTAACCCGTAAGCTAATCCATAGCTCTTCCCAAACTCACGGCAAACACAAATCAAAGTGCTGCCCAATGTTTCAACTCCCTTAATTAACTTCAATTTTATAAAATCGAAAAAAAAACATAGAATGGACTAACACCTATTCATCCAACCCGACACAATGAAATGGAGCATCATTTATAAGGAATCAAGATACCCAATCATTCACTGATCCCTAGCCACTTCTCAGCCCAAACACCAAACCTAAACAACCTCTGCCCCATCTCCAAATGGAGCTCACGGCAACAGTAACAAATTCAAAAGCATTAACCTTAATTCTAATTGTAAGCTCCATAGCTATCCTAAAAAGGTTAATCACGACCCAAAGATAGATCGAAGCATCAATAACACATGGTTCAATCAAGTACTATCACTGTAACCATCTAAACAATATACCATGACATCAAGATCATATATCTGATCTCCAATTCCATTCTCTGTGATCTACCTATACAGAACTCATCCTGAGTTTAGTTTCCAAAACCAACTGAATTTGACAACTAGGAGCCCTTGTAGAACCAATCCAAGAACACATAAAAACAAATCCAACACCCCTCACTGCACAAAAAGGAAACACAGTGCTCACCAAATCAAATCGATTACTGACATCCAATCAGAAATGTTATAGAACACATAAATCTGAAATGATTCAAATTCTGATCCAAATAGAACAACAAAACTAATCTAATCAACAACATAGCATCCCATAACACTGAAAAAAAACTGAATCTTACCTCGGTTGATCACCGGCACAGCAAGCCATCTTAGCAATAGGGATGAGAAATTCCGTAGCTGCCAAAACCGAGATCTAGATTCCCATCCGCAACCTAAACTGAGATCTAGATTCCAATCCACAACCTAAACTGAATTCCAAAAGATCAGAACATCAATTTGCCACTGATTCCAGCAACCAAATTTCCAGTAGATCACAAATCCAAGGAAAACATACCTTATCCAAGATCGACACAATCCTATGTGTCCCTACCTCCGCGATGGCTGGCACGAACCGCTCGCTCATACCCGAGGACCACAACAAGATCCCTTACCTTGCTTGCGCCGACCAAAGTGAAAGCCAACTCACGATCGGCACCCAAATCTGCTCCCTTATCTGACGTTTATGGCCGCGAGCGAAAAGGGAAGAAAGACTCAATGCGCAGGGCAGGGAGACAACTCCGGAAACTGAGTTCGGGGTCGGAGCTGTGATCGCCGTCTGGAAGGAGAAGAGGACGTCGGCTTCGTCGAGCGAGAAGAAAGGGTCGGCTGCGGCTCAGGGTTGCGGCTAGGGCACGAGAACGAAATGGAGAAGAAGGGAGGAGTCGGCTTCGTTTGTGGCTGTGGCTAGGGCTCACGGCAACAAATGATAAGGTATATATGTGAGGAGCTTTTTACAAAACGCCCATAAGCTTTCAGAAATTCCAATTTCGCCCTTAGGATAAGGGTTTTAGTTGTTTAACCCTCCTATATTTTGTAATCCACCTCTATAAATCTCTGAAAAAATTTCCTGGTTTTTTTTTCCCGTATTTTACAGTTTTGATCTATCTCTATAGATTCTAATCCTAAGGATATAGGTTGCTTCTCCCAGGTCTTTCATGGAGAAAGTTTTGGACAACCAAATTTTAACTGACTGTAAGACTGATATATCGTTTCCTATAAGTAATATGCCATCGACATATAACACTAGGAATACGACTGCACTCCCACTAACCTTCTTGTACACACAAGGTTCGTCAGGATTTTGTGAGAAATCAAACTCTTTGTTTGTCTCATCAAAACGGATGTTCCAGCTCCTGGATGCTTGCTTTAGTCCATATATGGATCGTCGAAGCTTGCATACTTTGGTTTTATCAACCGATGTGAAACCTTCAGGTTGTATCATGTATACATCCTCAAGCAGGTTTCCATTAAGGAAAGCTCTTTTCACATCCATTTGTCATATCTCATAATCATAATGAACTGCTATGGAGCAGGTTTCCATTAAGGAAAGCTGTTTTCACATCCATTTGCCATATCTCATAATCATAATGAGCTGCTATGGCCAGGAGCATCCGAATGGATTTAAGCATAGCTACTGGTGAATAGGTTTCGTCATAATCAATTCCTTGTTTCTGACGATATCCTTTTGCCACTAATCTAGCCTTATAGATAACAACATTACCTTCCATGTCGGTTTTCTTCTTGAAAACCCACTTGCACCCTATGGGTTTAATCCCTTCAGGTGGGTTAACCAAGTCCCATACTTGATTTTTGTACATGGAATCCATTTCCGACTTCATGGCTTCAAGCCATTTATCCCTTTCTGAATTTTTCAGAACATCTTCATAACTGATAGGTTCGTCATCGCTAATGAGTAACACGTCGTTCGATTCGCTTATGAGAAATCCGTATCTCTCTGGAATATTGCGTGTCCTGTCAGACCTACGAAGAAGTGGTGTTGTTTTAGGTTCAACTGATAGCTCATCATTATGAGTTATTGGTTGTGGGTCTAGACTAGGTGTCTCTGTAATGTCTATTGGAGTTCCTTGAGCTTCTTCAAGTTCAATATTAGTCCCACTGTTTTCTTGTAAAAGAAATTCTTTTTCTAGAAATACAGCATGCCTTGAAACAAACACCTTTTGTTCCATGGGATGATAGAATTGGTAACCTTTCGTTTCCTTAGGGTATCCAATAAATAGATATTTATCAGACTTAGCATCCAATTTGCCTGATACAGTTCGCTTTACATAAGCAGGACAACCCCATATCTTTAGGTGAGATAAATGAGGTTTCTTACTATTCCATGTCTCATATGGAGTAGCAGAGACTACCTTGGTCGGGACTCTGTTTAGCAAGTAAATAGCTGTCTTAAGCGCATAGCCCCAAAAGGATTTTGGAAGAGTTGCATGATTCATCATAGATTTAACGATGTCCATCAAGGTTCGATTACACCTCTCAGATACACCATTATGATGTGGTGTATAAGGCGGAGTCCATTGAGACAATATTCCATTGTCCCTAAGATAATCTTGAAACTCTTGACTTAATTATTTGCCACCCCGATCGGATCGAAGTATCTTAATACTTTTGCCAAGCTGTTTCTCTACTTCACTTCTAAACTCTTTGAATTTCTCAAAAGCTTCAGATTTGTGTTTCATTAAGAACACATACCCGAATCGTGAGTGATCATCGATAAAGGTAATGAAGTAGCTATAGCCTCCTTGTGCAAGAGTTGACATTGGTCCACATACATCAGTATGTATTAGACCAAGCAATTCTCCCACTGGTTTACCTTTTTCGGAAAAGGGTAATTTGGTCATCTTGCCTTTTAAGCATGATTCGCATGTATCAAATGAACCGGGTTCAAATGATTCCAGAATTCCACATTGGTGTAATTTGGTCATGCATTTCTTACTTATATGGCCAAGACGACAATGCCACGTATAGGAGTCTATTTGATTATCTATTCGAGCACGTTTGTTGCTAACTTCGATATTGAAAACATCACTGGATAAATCTAACGTGTAGATACCATTATATAAAGTTCCCGTCCCATAAAGAACACCATTTAAAGTTATGTAACAACAATTGTTACTAAAAGTTAAATGATAACCCTTTTCATTCAAGCATGAAATAGATACAATGTTCTTTATTAACGAAGGAATAAAATAACAATTATCCAATTCTAAGACAAGTCCAGCAGGGAGCTTTAGCAATATGTTCCGATGGAAACAGCAGCAATCTTTGCTCCATTTTCAACTCGCAAATTCGCTTTTCCCTTGACGAGTCTTCTTCTATTCCTTAGCCCCTTTATGTCATTACATATATGTGAGCTACACCCAGTATCCAGTACCCAGGTGTACGAGGAAATAGAGTGACATTCAATAACGAAGATACCTGAAGAGGATGAGGCATCGGATGCCTTCCTCTTCAAGGACTCAAGATAAACCTTGCAGTTTCTTCGCCAGTGGCCCTCCTTGCCACAGTGATGGCAAGTGCCTTTTGGTGCCTTTTCAGTCTTTTTGGCCTTTTCTTCCTTCCCATATTTTATTCTTTGGGCTTCCTCTTAGAACCTTTCTTTGAGGAACCAACTAATAGTATCGTCTTCTGATCCTGCTTTACAGAAGGTTCTACAGTCTTCAGCAGGTTGAGCAACTCTGGAAACTGGTCTGGAGTTGCATCTTCAGGAGGATGGTTGGGAAGTTCTTCTTCAAGGACATAAGCAAGCTTTTCTGCCTTGAGGACTATCCTCAGGTTTCTAAGCCAGTCCATGAAGTTTGACCCAGTCAGCTTATTGGTGTCCAAAATGGAACGCAAATTCAGAGAAGACATGATCAGGTGATTACCTAGAAATACAAATTGAGTTTATGTGATAAGAATGATAAAGAATGCATCAATATACATTCATTTAATCCTATTTATTTTTCGAATTGAATAACCCTTTTTATCAATTCGGGAGATCGTAGGAACATCTCCAAATAGGTTGATATTCAACCATAGATAAGAATAACCATGGCTGGGGCCATCAAGTTATTCTTAGCTATGAAGGTAGGTAATTATACCAATTACATATTACATATATGTAACTATCACATTATGCTATCAACTAATTGAATGTTTGCATAAATCATTGGGTTGTTGACTCATTAACAAGTATGCAACAATATACATAGTACCCAACTGCACCTCTCTTTACATCGACCTTGGCTGTGGCACAACAAATCGATGCTCCAAGCTTAAGGCTGACCCATTAATCAAGAAATAGTTTTAATATGGTTGGAGCTCATTCAACCGTTTAGTCAGGCTTGGATGTGTCCAACAACCAAAACTAAGGATTGGCCTCTGACTCCAACTATATTAATCATAAACTAATTCCATGGTTTGAACATGTTGAGGTTCAAGCCGGGCATGGATGTGTCCATCAACCCAAACGAGAAACAAAACTCCGGTTCTAACCATATTAATGGAAGGTGTTGGCCTTAATATTTTGTAAGGGGTTTTGGGTCTCATCCTTTTCTTTTATACACATTCATGATATATAATTATGTCATGTTCTAACGATTTCCTTAATAAAGTATGTATGAGACTTAATTTATCAAGTCTCATTAATTGAATTAGGAACCGGATCTCCTAATTCTAATTTCATACTTTATTCAAGGAATTGCAATTTCCTAAATTATCATAATCAATTTCGGAATTAATATGTTTAAGACTTTGATTTCTCTAAATCAAATCTTATTAAATTAAGAGACAAATTCCCTTAATTCAACCACATATTACTTTCATGAAAATCTTATTTAAGGAAATATACTCTATAGGAAACAATTTTCCTAATTAATTTTGGAGACAATAATATGTAAGAGTATCACCTCATAAATCAAATAAGGAAATTATCGTTTGAGAATCACCTCAAAATTTCCAAGATTTGATCACATATTTTATTTATGGAAAATTAATATCAATAAATAACTTAATTTGGACGGCTCCCTGAGGCTCAATCCACATTTGACAATTTAAATTCAATTTAGGAAATTTAATTATAACAACTAACTTTAAATTGGACGGCTCCCCGAGGCTCAATCCAAAATAAAAAATTTTGTAAATAATTTAATTTCCAATTATAAATTTAAATGTCAATTAATATTTCCATAATTTGTCTAAACTTTCTTGAAAGAAAGTGCCCAAAATTGCGAGCTTTACATAAATGGAAAGTTTCCAAAAATAAAAATTTTCAAAATAATTGTAAGTTGCTGGTACAAAGAAAACTTACGTATTTCCAAGATTAGAAAATTTACAAAATAGGAAATTTCCAAAATTGGAAAGTTTCCAAAAATGGAAGGTTTTCACAATTATCATAAAATTTCAGAAACAAGGATATTTCAAAAGTTTGCGAAATTTCATGAGGATTTCTAAACTTTGAAATTCCTAAATCTAAAATTTACCATAATTGGAAAGTTTCCATAATTGGAAAATTTCCCAAAATTGAGATCATGACAAAGTTTTTCGCAAAACAATTATATGATTATGTCGAACACTAACCTGCTCTGATACCACTGTTGGGACCGGGTGCATGTTGACATGGATGCGTGTTCGTAATTTTAAAATTAATTACGTGCAGCGGAAGGTTTAGCATAAATAATTTCTCAAATTATTTAACCACACATCTAAGCATGCAACCTTATGTTGTGTAGACATGATCATATATTTAAAATTTTACAGAAATGTAAATTAATTTACTTGTTACCTCGCGTAACTCGAAGAAAGGGACGAGATCCAACCATAAGCGTCCCTCGGAAGCTCCTCCTCTATTCGCGTCCACGCCGAGTATCTTCGGGATGACTTCGCAAAGCCACGAGTTTCGTGTTCTCGAAAACTACTAGATTCTCCAAGAACGCGACAAAAACCAAGAGAGAAGTAATCACATCGAAAAAACTCACCACCAAGGTTGGCCGGAATCACAATTCCTGCGAGAAGGAGGAAGATGACTTGCGCCCAATCCCAAGGTGATGATGGCCGGAGAGGAAGATCGTCCCAACGGAAGAACTTCGTCGCCTCGGTGATTCTCCTTGTGCTCACGACAAGAAGAAGGGGGAGAGGCTTGTGGCCGGCCAAAAGGAAGAAGGGAGGAGAGGGAGAGAGCCCAAGCAAGAATACTTGGATTATTTCGAATGAATTCCAAGCCTTGCCTTGGGTCTTTATATAGTGGCCTCTCAACCGCCAAGTCTCTTTTTTCTTATGGAATAAATTTTCATAAGAAATTTATCATATAAATTTTCTATGACTTATTCCATCATGCCAAGTCTTGATTTTATATCATGGTTAAAATCATATTTTAATTCATGATAAAAATCAACCAAGTCTTTTTTTTCTTATGGAATAAATTTTCATAAGAAATTTATCATATAAATTTCTTTATATAAATTTCTTTATATAAATTTCTTTATCATGGTAAATCAATCCATGATTGATTTTATAAAATAAAATAAACCAATCCATGGTTCATTTTAATTTCCATGAAAAATAAATTTCTTTATATAAATTTCTTTATCATGGTAAATCAATCCATGATTGATTTTATAAAATAAAATAAACCAAACCATAGTTCATTTTAATTTCCATGAAAAATAAACCAAACCTTGGTTTATATAAAAAATTTATATCATCCATAATTTTATAAAACAAACCACACTTGATTTATTTTATAAATTGAACCAAACAATTTGGTTCCCTCCCTTTGTTGTGGCTGGCCAAGCAAAGAGGGTGGGGACCCTCTTTGGCCGGCCTATCCAAGCCACGCTCCAATGAATTAAACTCATTCAATTCATCTATTAAGTCTTCAAAAGACTTAGCCATTTTACGCTTCCGATGCGTCTCTGAAAAATTCAGATTCGACTTATCGTTTGGCTCAACCAAATCTAATCTCTCTTGATTGGAAAATTTAATTTTCAACTCATTTTAAATCCCTCGGATTACTCGTAGTGCGTGTGACTAAATAGGCTTTCGATTTATGTTGGCCGTCTATAATTAACCAATTATAGAACGATCATGAGTGGCACCTAGTAGTACATCATGATCCCCAATTAATCGAAAGATCAACGGTTGACCTCAGAAACAATTCTGAAACCCTTCAGCAGCTATAATGAATCGTGCCCCATTCCCTTCACCATCTTATACCCACTTGGTTCAGGACATGGTCTATGTGTGTCAGTCTCCACTAGGCTGACTAAGTCACACCTAGCCCAAGTAACATTTTCTCGTCCTACGGATTCTAATTACTCTCATGTATCTAAGAGATTCATACTCCGAACATGTCATGCTCTGGCCAGAGGCTTCGAGTAACAATCCGACGATAGGCCTTGGGTATACATCTCCTCGCAAGGAGTGGTGAATCCTTTGTAGGCTGTTCAAACATCTTCGGGCACTTCGGCTTATACCCAATCATCCTGGGTCCACACCTCCTTGGAGATGCTTGCTTAAGATGTCAAAGTATAAGTCTCCATGACCAAGATGACTTGAACACCGCAAGTCAAAGGAACATCGCACTTAAGCTGCAGTAAGAACTTCACTGACATGTCTATATGTAGACTACCATATGAAGTTTTACAGCCAGTCACTCCAATGAACTAGTTCTCTTAACTAGCATTCATGTTTATCTCCGGACATCCCAATGTTACCAGCCAGTGAGAATCAGCTGATTAGAGAATAACCCATGCTAGTCTCAACAGAATTGATAGTGTCCGTATTTATCAATTCATCGACTAGGGACAATTTTAATACTTCACAATTGCACATGTAGAGATAATCACTAGTTGTGAATTCGTCTCAAATTCTCTCATGCTGTGAATTGTATTGCGGACATTCAGTAAATGAGTTTAAGATCTCAATCAAATACATAAACATGTATACTCAAATAGTGAATATTCATTTATTAAAATAAATGATTACAAACATAAGGCGATTGCCTTAGGACACTTCTCTCATATCACTAACAGGAAACCCCGGTGAGTGAAACCGGGTCCCGGTGAGTGATGCTAGGTGATGGAAACTCCGGTGAGTGAAGCCGAGTCCCGGTGAGTGAAGCTGGGTGATGGAAACCCTGGTGAGTGAAGCCGGGTCCTAGCGAGCGAAGCTAGGTGACGGAAATCTCGGTGAGTGAAGCCGGGTCCTAGCGAGTGAAGCAAGGTGATGAAAATCCCGGTGAGTGAAGTCGGGTCCTAGCGAGTGAAGCTAGGTGACTGAGCATGAGTCGGCCAAGTGACCTGATCGGTCTGGAGTCCGATCAGGAGTTGGCACGAGTTCCCTTGTGAACAGATCGGTCTGGTGACCGATCCAGCGAGTCTGATCGGTCTGGTGAACGATCAGAAAGAGAACAGAATATTTCTGTTTGGCTTCTGATCATTCTGGTGAACGATCATAGAGAGATCAGAATGTTTCTATGTGGTTTCTGATCGTTCTGGTGAACGATCAGAAAGGGATCGGAAAAGGGATCAGAAAGGGTCAGGAGAAACATGATCGGTCACTTAGACCGATCAAGGTTCTCCTGGACAGATCAGGCTGGTTCCTGATCGGTCCAGAGGTGACCTAATCCGTCACCATGACCGATCAGGGCACTACCTGATCGGTCAGGTGACCGATCAGGTCAATGAACTTGCGGGTTGTGGCCTTGAAGTCCTAGTGAACTGTGGATCGATCTGGTAACTGATCCCAGTTCTCTGATCGATGAAGGTGATCAATCAGAGCTTACCTGGATCGATCAGGCAGGAGCCTGATCGATCAGGATCTTCACTGATCGGTCTGGTGACCGATCAATGTCTGATAATTTTAATTTGAATCATTGTCAGACGCTCTGATTTCGCTCTAAATCTTTCTGATACCTGCTAATTTCTTTGTGATTTGCTGTGCTAAGCCTCTAATGAGTGTTCAGGTGAGACAGGGATGATACAAACCAAGGAGAAGAGTCAATGGCGACTTTCACCGTGGCAGGTTTGTCTATTTTCTGTTTCTAGGTTTCAACGGCTTCTGGCGTGACGAGCGACTGGTGACTGACCGGAGGCTCAGATGAAGAGGTCTTCAGTGGACTGAGCACTCAGTGGAGGTCAGTGGATCAGGCTATGGTTCAGTGGGTGCTGACGAAGCCAGGCGATGAGGAGAAGGAAGTTTAAGAGGGAGAGGCTGGCGATGCAGATAACAAGAACAATAAAGAAACAGAAAAACAAGCGAAGGGTTTCAGCTAGGTTTTGGCTGTGTGATTGTTGTGTTGTCTGTGTAGTACTCCTTCCTCCTTGAAGCTTCCAACTGTATCTATTGTTTGAGAGCTTCCTCCTGAGTCTTCTGGGCGTATACTGAGATTATTCTTGAGACTGGTTGTGGAGAGGTTTCTCCATCGAGAAGGAGGCTCTATTCTATCTGAAAGTTCCGGGGCTTGATCTACCGATGATCAAGGGATCACCCACCTCACGGGCATGCCAAGGAGTAGGGGCAAGTTATCTCCGAACCTTGTAAATCCTCCGTGTTAGCGCTGGTTTGGTCTGTCTCTTTAGTTTCTGTCTTTCTGTATTGTTTCCGTTGCTAATCCTGTTTGCAGAAAGATTTCAAAGAGCCAAAAGTTTATGTGCCTGGCTATTTACACCCCCCCTCTCTAGCCATCCAAGGTCCAACAAGTGGTATCAGAGCAAGGGGCTCTTTCAAACGGACTAACACCCGAGAGCTTACAAAGATGGCTATGAGGGAAGGCTTCAGCACCAATCAACCTCCATTCTTCGATGGAGCCGACTTCCAATATTGGAGGTCAAGGATGGAGTATTACTTGAAGACCAACATCAATATGTGGTTCTCAGTCAAGGAGGATTTCTCCCCTCCAAAGGATGCTGAGGGAAAAGAGCTAGAGTTCTCAAGGTGGTCGGCAGAACAAATCCGGAAGGGGGAAGCTAATGCCAAAGCTGTGGTCACCCTGTAGTGTGCGATGACCAAGGAGCAGTTGATCAAAGTTGGTCGCTTCACCAGTGCCAAGGACCTATGGAACAAGCTCATTGAGCTTCATGAAGGCACCCGGGATTCAAGAATAGCCAAGAGGGATCTTTTCCTCAACCAACTCCAAAACCTCACCATGAAGGAGTTTGAAACGGTAAGTGAACTCCATGGTCGTTTCAAAGAAATACTTAACGGTTTACATTCCATTGATGAGAAGGTCGAAAATCGCAACCTTGTAAGGTATGTCCTTAAATCCTTTCCTCGGAATGCCTTGTGGTCATCCATGGTGGATGCCTACAAGGTTTGCAAGGATCTTTCTATTGTTAAGTTAGAAGATTTATTTTGTGAAATGGAACTACATGAGATCGCTAACCAAAGCCCAAAGGAGAAGGGTGTGGCTTTTGTGGCAGGCGACAGAAGGAAGAAGAAGAAGGAGAAGAAGAAGAAGAAAGAAAAGGAGGAGGAGAAGAACACACGTCACATGGCTTTCATGACACTAGAGGTTTCGAATGAAGAAAGTAGTGACGAATCAAGGGGCTCCTCAACCATGGCTTCATCATCTTCGGATGATGAAGAGGTAATTTCTCCCGAGTTAGATAAGTGTTATAGAACCATAGTATGCTTAACTAATTTGATAAAGAAGTCTAAGGAAAAAGTAAAATCATTAAGATTAGAAGTAGAACAATTAAAAATCTCTAAGGATGAGGTAATTGATGATTTGCATAATGAGCCCCTTGAGGATGAAAACAAGACCTTTAGGAGTGAAGTTGAAAAACTCAAGAATATTCTTGAGAAGTTTTCAACTAGCTCTAAAACTTTAGACATGATCCTCAACTCTCAAAAAGTGGTTTACAACAAGGTTGGTTTAGGTTACCAACCTAAGGAACCTAGCTTCATGCCATTGATGTCAACAACTCATTTTAGATCACTAAGTACTTTTAGGGTTCAAAAAGTTAGAAAGAAAATGACTAAGGCATGGGTGCCAAAATCCTTCATTGTAGATGCATTAGGTCCCAAGGTTTGGGTACCTAAAACCTTTATATTTCGAATTGTATAGCTTTGGTTGAGGGAGAGCATCTATCAACACGAATTGTTGACAACGAGTGCTCCAAACACATGACTAGAGATAAATTAATGTTCACTACAACAAGAAGTCTAAATTAAGTTTCCGTTAATTGCCTGCATCTAGAGAAATTAGACAATTTCATGAAAATTCTCATGTCTTTGTAATCTACATTTTGAACTTCCTGAACTCTCTAAATAAGACAAATACATGTTGGACAAATTTTCTGATAATGAGAACATTTTCTTTGAATTTTCTGACTAGGGGAGTCAAATGCAACCTTATGAATTGTCTTGATACCAAAATATGCTTTGGGATGTTGATACAAACCCGATGGACAAATTTGGGGATTATGGACTTGATATATATTTTGAACGCACTTGAAACATGCTGATACAAAACTGTTTTGAACATTTTAAATCCATAAGGATTCTTGACTCTTAGTGAGGGATAAATTTTAGTTAAATGAACACCTCTAGGATCAAAGAAGATAGATCTGATTGTATCAAGATTTTGAAATCTGTAAGGACACAGAAATATATGTTAGTTAAGGGAACCTAAATCTGATTGGTTTAGAGTTTGAAAGGGGTATGTGACACGAGAGTTTCTGGAACGTTTCAGAAACTCTCCTTGATCTGAAGTTTAATCTCATCTGAAATCGAATACCGATCAGGAATCACCTCCTTCTCAGAAAAAATTTCTATATTTAACCTGATCAGTCCACAGACCGATTAGGGATCCTTTTAATCGATCAAGCAGACCGATCAGGGATCTAGACTTCTGATCGGTCACGGTGACCGATCAGACTCATTATCTGGGTACCCTGATACTTCATCATCCATTGGTTTTGGTACAAACCTGATACTAAGTGGATACAAATCTATTTAGGAATTTTCAAGGACTCTTGATTCTCAGAAATTTTTCTGAAATATCAAGTGTTAATGGAGTCTACACCCCTGTTGTGGAATGAGTTTCATATAAATTGTTAATGCAGTCTGATCTGGAACGTATCAAAATTTTAGAAAATTTTCTAAAAACTGATCGCCCACAGATAAATCAGAAATTTTTCTGTATCAATCATCAATAAATCTGATCGGTCAAGGAGTCCAATCAGAATTATGTGTTTGATGCAGGTGCATTAATTATTGCCATATGAAGCATATACATTGTTGCCATGATACATTTATGGTATATGCCTTCATATGCAATTCAACACTTACCTTTGGTTATTTTGGGTTTGGGGAGAGCCTTATTTAAGGGGGAGTTATGTTGAAACTGAATAACCATACCCTTTTCGGTGTCTAACAAAGGGGGAGAGAATGGTTGATTATGTTTAGGTTACAAATTTAATTATTGTAGGGGGAGGACTTTGATTCCCTTGCGATAATGAAAGTTGACTTCTATTGATTGCTAATACCTAAACTTAGAATCGGGTTGTCAAACAACAAAAAGGGGGAGATTGTTGATGCAGTCTAACCTGATTGTTGTTTTGGTGTTGACACCGATTTAAGTTTAGGTGAGTGAGTAAGTTCGGCTTAAGTCCTGGTCAGTGACTGGGCAGGAATCCCGGTGAGTGAAGCCGGGGGATTGAAACCCCGGTGAGTGAAGCCGGGTCTCGGTGAGTGAAGTCGGGTGATGAAAATCCCGTTGAGTGAAGTCGGATCTCGGTGAGTGAAGCTGGGTCCCGGTGAGTGAAGCCGGGTGATGGAAACCCCGGTGAGTGAAGCCGGGTCCCAGTGAGTGAAGCTGGGTGATGGAAACCCCGGTGAGTGAAGACAGGTCTCGGCGCGTGAAGCTGGGTGACTGAAATCCCGGTGAGTGAAGCCGAGTCCTAGCGAGGGAAGCTAGGTGATGGAAATCCCAATGAGTAAAGCCGAGTCCTAGCGAGTGAAGCTAGGTGACGGAAATACCGGTGAGTGAAGCTGGGTCCTAGCGAGTGAAGCTACGTGATTGAGCATGAGTCAGCCAAGTGACCTGATCAGTCTGGAGTCCGATCAGGAGTTGGCACGAGTTCCCTTATGAACAGATCAGTCTGGTAACCGATCCAGGGAGTTTGATTGGTCCGGTGAACGATCAGAAAGAGAACAGAATGTTTTTGTTTGGCTTCTGATCCTTCTAGCGAACGATCAGAGAGTGAGATTAGAATGTTTCTGCGTGGTTTCTGATCGTTCTGGTGAACGATCAGAAAGGGATCAGAAAAGGGATCAGAAAGAGTTAGGAGAAACCTGATCGGTCACTTGGACCGATCAAGGTTCTCCTGGACAGATCAAGCTGGGTCCTGATCAGTCCAGAGGTGACCTGATCGGTCACCATGACCGATCAGGGCACAACCTGATAAGTCAAGTGACCGATCAGGTTAATGAACCTGTGGGTTGTGGCCTTGAAGTCCCAGTGAACTGTGGATCGATCTAGTCACCGATCCCAATTTTCTGATCGGTCAAGGTGATCGATTAGAGCTTCCCTGGATCGATCAGGCAAGAGCCTGATCGATCAGGATCTTCACTGATCGGTCTAGTGACCGATCAATGTCTGATAACTTTAATTTGAATCGTTGTCAGACGCTCTGATTTCGTTCTGAATCTTTCTGATACCTGCTGATTTCTTTGTGATTTGTTGTGCTAAGCCTCTGATGAGTGTGCAGGTGAGACAGGGATGATATAAACCAAGGAGAAGAGTCAATGTCGACTTTCACCGTGGCAGGTTTGTTTATTTTCTGTTTCTAGGTTTCAACGGCTTCTGGCGCGGCTGGCGACTGACCGGTGGCTCAGCTGAAGAGGTCTTCAGTGGACTAAGCGCTCAGTGGAGGTCAGTGGGTGACGCTGTGGTTCAGTGGGTGCTGACGAAGCCAGGCGATGAGGAGAAGGAAGTTTAAGAGGGAGAGGCTGGCGATGCAGATAACAAGAACAAGAAAGAAATAGAAAAACAAGCGAAGGGTTTCGGCTAGGTTTTGGTTGTGTGATTGTTGTGTTTTCTGTGTAGTACTCCTTCCTCCTTGAAGCTTCCAACTGTATCTATTGTTTGAGAGCTTCCTCCTGAGTCTTCTGGGCGTATACTGAGATTATTCTTGAGACTGGTTGTGGAGAGGTTTCTCCACCGAGAAGGAGGCTCTATTCTATCCGGAAGTTCCGGGGCTTGATCTACTGATGATCAAGGGATCACCCACCTCACGAGCATGCCAAGGAGTAGGGGCAAGTTATCCCCGAACCTTATAAATCCTCCGTGTTACCACTGATTTGGTCTGTCTCTTTAGTTTCTATCTTTCTGTATTGTTTCCGCTGCTAATCCTGTTTACAGAAAGATTTCAAAGAGCCAAAAGTTTGTGTGTCTGGCTATTCACACCCCTCCCCTCTCTAGCCATCCAAGGTCCAATACATCCCTCCCATAATTTGTTGCATATCCAGTAATCACCTATAATCCGCCCTGTTACGGGTGACATTTGATGATACCAAAGTACATAACTTCTTATGTAGGGAACCGTAAGTGACTTCAAGTCTAAGAACTATTCATACTAATAGTCACATGAGAAAGTTTATGACACTTATATAACGATCCATGAAACTTCTCATGGGAAGTCAATTTAGTATACATTCTCTAATGTATACCTATGTGTCAACTTGATATCCCATATCAATGACTTATGAGATCAAGTCATCAATTATCCTACATGCTAGTCTCAATGCATTAATATTGTCCTTGAATGTTAATACTTGACTAGGAATAGTTAAGAGTAGTGTTCTGTACATCATCTTACTATCAATTCAATCAATTGATATAATATAGATCAGAATCTACTACTTAAAGATATTATTATACTTATTCATTGGGCACACTCATGAAATAAATATAATAATTAAACTTTATTTTTATTAAATAGAATATGATATAAAATGTCCCATAGACAATTATCTCATAATTAGCTCTAGGGCTAATACTAACAGTGTCACCCCTGGCGCCAGCCAAGCCACCATCACAAGTCATAAGTGAATGATCGAATCGGTAGGGCTGTGACAACTATACACACCCTGATGTCACTGTTCCGGAGTGACCGAGTGGACAAGATGTTGGTGCAAGTTGCATCAGTGATGTCCTCCTCTAAGTGTTTTAATATTTGACAATATACTTAAGTCAGTGATACATTAAACAAGAGAAGGGGAGTTAAGAGAAGAGTAACAAAATGGACTAAAGTCCTAGTAAACCTAGGCACTAAGTCCTGGTCGAGGACTGGGCACTAAGTCCTGGCAAAGGGCTGGGCACCAAAGTCCTGATCATGGATTGGGCACTAAGTCCTGGCAAAGGGATGGGCACCGAAGACCTGCTCGGAAGGTGGGCACTAAGTCCTGGTCGATGACTGGGCACGAAGACCTGGCCGAGGGTTGGGCACCGAAGACCTGGTTCGAGGAATTCGGCACGAAGACTTGGCCGAGGGTTGGGCACCGAAGTCCTGGACTTAGGGTTTGGGCACGAAGTCTTGGTCCGAGGGACTGAGCAACTTAGCTGAGCGATGACTAAGGACAAAAGTAGAGATGGGTCAGGGTTCGGACATCTCGAGATTCGGGAGTATCGGAGGCTAAGCAAAAGTCCACCCAAAGGACTGGGGTGGCAACCATCTCTTGACTGGAGTAGGTGAAAGGCGTGTTCTCGGGGGTGGGAACTTGCATCGGTTCGACCTAGGGTTTCGTGGAAATTCTAAGTCAGAACCAAGTCCTTAAGGTTAAGAATGTGTGCATATTTGCTTTGTATTCTTGTATATTGCAGGTACCAAGAATGGAAGACAAAGTAGGCAAAAATTGGGTTGGAAGCTAAAGCAGCTAGGCACCCTTATTGATGGGGGCGCCCAAGCCAAAGAACAAAAAAAAACAAAGCAGGAAACAAGCCAAGCTAGGCGCCCCCATCAAATGGGGGCGCCCAAGCCAAAGAACAAAAAAGCAGTGTTGTGAAGGAACGCATAATAGGCTTCCATTCAGGCGCCCAGGATGATACGGGCGCCCAAGTTGAAAGCTGTATTTGCTGTTTCGAGTTCGAAACACAGATAAGCCTTCACTCAGGTGCCTGGGAGGTCCAGGGCGCCCTGGTCAAAGGTTTTATCAGTTGCGATGAGTTCAGCGCGGAGATAAGGTTTGACCAAGTCGATAGGGGCGCCCCCAACGTATCAGGCGCCCGTATGAAGCCTATAAAAGGGGCGTCGACCCCTCTGCTTCAGACACAACTGTCCAGAGCGATTCTGATCATTCTGATCGATGACAATGCTCTAAAGACGAGGCTCTACGATCGGGAGGCTCCAGGAGGAAGTGCGCGGCACTTCGGAGATCCAGATCGGCCGAGTTTCAAATTCGCTTTTGTTCGGTTTGCTTTTATTATTCCACACTCAGTTTTTATATTTGTGCTTGTAATTATCAACTGTAAGACGGGTTTTCTCCGCCTCTGGAAATTCCGCAAAGGAGACCAAGAGTGGACTCACGCCGAGTGCATAGGCCTTGGATGTACTGACCCAGGGGGGTCGGGAACCAAGTAAATAAATCCCGCGTGTCCTTTGTATTACCTTTATTCTTTCTGTTTATTTTCCGCTGCACTAACTCTCTGAGTTTAGAAAGATCGAAAGTCTTGTACGAAGTTTTTCACTGTCGATATTCACCCCCCCTCTATCGACGGCACCGGTCCTACACAAGATCCTGGTGGAGGACACTCTCCTACCCCAAGCAATAGGGGAGTCTCACTCTCATCTCCTCGTGTCACCTGGATTAGAAGGGATCTCTGGCTGCTACCACGCTCCGAAACCACTACCCATAAGCGGTCGAGTGGAGCAATATAGGGAAAATGCACACCCCCTCTAGTAACTACTAACCCTTGAGTGACCATGTGTACATATCCTAATGTGACTGGCGATGGGCTCAGACTACAAAGGAGTCAATGATCGTCAACATACAACAATGCAAGGATAGTGCATGACACTAACACATACAATATCCACCGGGTCCTCATCTATACCTCAATATGATATGCACAGGTATGAATCATGTATCATAACCTAAAAATCATACAACCAATTATATATGAAAAGTATGTCTAACAATCGATCGATGCCAGGTATAATTCAACATAGTATTGGGATCGATGACTCAGCTAAAGGGGGGTGAATAGCTTCTCACCCAAATCGTCGGTCTCTTCCTACACGTGTTAGTTGCACAAGTAGAATAATATAAACTAAATCTAACAACTAGAAGAGACTAACTATTTAACGTGGTTCGGAGATAAGGCTCCTACTCCATGGAAGTCCGTAAGGTGGAAGATCCCGATCCTTCGGCAGATGACTCCCCGGAAAACCTTCGGCTATGCTCGGGGTAGCTCCTTATGGGTGGAGAAACCTCGCCACAAACTCACACAAGACCTCTGAGCACAAAAACTACTAATTGGCCTTTAACCAAGACCAATTTCGTCAACCCTAGCCAACCAAACCGAACTCCCTTAAATAGAGCTTGTGGCCAAACTAGTCGTTACCAGTCGACTCGTTCCAACACCAGTCGACTGATCCAGTTGAATCTGAACGTTACAACCTAACGCTCAAATTCCCAACCGACACTAATCGACTCCACAGAAGATTAGTCAACTAATCTTTCCATGACCACTACCGGTCGACTGATCTCACACCAGTCGACCGGTAAAATCCTAAAACTAGGGTTTTCCTTCCCGAATACAGTTCACTCACACGCGAACCCTCACAACTCACTTGACTCTTCCTTTGCAGCTTTGACTCTTGCCTTCAAGCCTTCTTCGCTTTGACTCTCAACCCTCAGATGCATACAAGCACGTGGCTCGTCTCCACATGTCTTCCTTCGCATATGCCTCAAAGTGCACTTCCCTCGGCTTATTGTTGTTGCCTTGCCTACGATCCCTTAGATGCCTCTCCATCCTTCACCGAATCTGAAGTTGTCAAGCTGAGTCATATGTGTATCCTGTAGAACATACACACTCAAATACACATATCAAATACAAGGATGAACGTAACTTAAACCCTTTGCCCAAGCATCAAAACACATGGTCTCATGGACCATAGATTGCCTTAACACATACCACTACTCCTATGTATACATGCACATGTAAGTACCATACAGAGTAAGAATACCAACTAATAAGACTGTATTGACACAAGTTTGGAATGATCTCAAAGGTCAAGCAGCAAGTATCAAGTAGGAAAAACAATAGGAGCAGATTCAAGGTAATATAACCTACTACAAACAATAAATAGCCATACATAAGATAAAGCAGTTCTAATGTGGCAATCAAGAAGTACCTACCTCCAATGAAATCCGTATATAGAAAGAACCCCCCCCCCCCTCGCGCCCACAATATCAATAACAGATCAATGTCGTGTATAATGTTTGTGCCCCGGTTGGTTTTTATGTGATCAACCAAGTTAGGTTAGGTCATGTTGTAGTTTTGATCACTCTGTCTAAGTGTGCAGGATCTTAGGAGCGGAGAAAGTAGAGTGTAAGACGCAGTAGACGAGAAGGATTGCACGAGGAAGTGAGCCATCAGGCTTGGTGCATCTGAGGGAGTCGGAAGCTACGAATGAGTACACTGGTGGAGCGAGAATGACGTGTGTGATAAGTACCATTTTGTTGATTATTTTAGGCTCTAAAATCTATGTTTGATCCACATTTTACATTGCTTAAGTTTGCATTTACTTAAGGTTTCATGAATTACCTCTATTTTGGCTTTTAATTCAAATCTTTCTATAATTGAGATATTTTGGCACTTAAATTTGTATATCATTTTGTAGGCTTTAATTGACCATGGACCTAGATCAGATTGGGTCAGACTTGAGTCAGAATTGGATCCGGATCAAGAGGATCAAGCATCAGATTAATATGGGTCATCCATTCAAGAGAACGGCTAGATCTGAGCCATTCATCAACTTTTGATCAATTCGAGTTCAGGATAGGGCTAATCAAATCAATGGATCAAGATCTGAGAATATGGGCTTAATCAGAGATCATTCAACCGTTGGATCAAGCTCGAGAGGATCTAGATCACTCATTTGAAGATCAAAGCAATCTGAACCATCCGATGTAAATCTGGAAGATCCGAGCTACTGATGGATAGATCCTGACCCTTGATCAAGATCTGCAGAGTTTGGTTCAGATCGGAACAGATCCAACCGTTGGATGAGTCTGCAACAATCTCAGCCGTCCAAATTAAATGGCATAAGTTTAAATGCAGAATTCCCTCTTCAGATCTGGGTCATCATCGCGTCTTCGCAGCAGCCGCTGTTCTTCCGAGTTCTTCGCATTTCTTTATCAAATTTCTTGTAGTTTTCTTCTGAGGCGTGCGCGACCACATTGGATTTAGTTCTCAGCAGGATTTCAGATCATCCAGGTATAATTTCCGGTTAAGTTTGCTAATCGATTGTGTTTTAGGAAGTTTCGGAGAGGGTTTCGCCAGAGTTGATTTTCACTGATCGAATCACTGTCGATCGCTGGATCTCTGTCGTCCGGAGCTGTCGAAGCAACAGAGAGGGGTTCTCGAAGCTGCCCCGATAGTTTCTGAGGTCATTCGTCATCCAGTCAGTCGATGAGGAGGAGATCGCAAGGTGAATCCAGTCCTTGAACGTCACTGTGATCGGACAGTCACACCTTTGATCGGTCCCCAGACTGATCAAAGGAAGTCCAGATCAGTCCCTAGACCGATCAGAGGAAGTCCAGATCGGTCCCCAGACCGATCAGGGAGATGCAAATGCACCAATCCATTGCAGCTTGATCCGGGAGATATATTCCTCATTGGTTTTTGAGCTAGGGGGTTCATAGCTCATCTATTGTGTGACGGCAAAGGGAAGTTTTGTCGAGAAACTGATTTGATGTTTAATTAGGATTATTTTTGGTTTTAAATGTGTATTTCTTTAAATTGTGCTAGTTGATACCATTACACTTCAAGCCATGTGCTTAAGCTAAGATTTGTTCTAGTTTTCTTTAATCTGTAATTTCTTTCATGCAATTAGTTCTCTGCAATTTATTACCTACAATTAGCTCTTTAAGTTCAATTCTATAGGTCGAATTTAATTGCTCAAGTGTTAATTAGGTTAAGTTTAGTTCTTGCAATTTCCTTATTCCTACGTACTATGCTTTAGCCAAGTTAAATTCATTTCATATTGCCATTTTATCTCTTATCGTAAAACCCCTATTTTATCTACAAAACCCAAACATCAAACGACAAATAAACCTGCAAGCTCGAGTTAAACATTCATTCAACTAGTCCTTGGAAAAATACGACCTGAGGCCCCTCTACTACATTTTTATCTTTGTTAGCCACAGGGTTTTCAGCTTTATAAATTTCTAAATTTGAGATTCACATTCGCGACAGTCTATTTTGGGTCCATCAGTGTGCGACGTCTAAGGGACGAGAAGCTTGGAGGAAGGATGCTCGAGGGGCGAAAGGTCGGCGTCGGGTTCAAGTGAGCCTAACTTCGGTTGACCAGAAATCACCCAAACAAAGTGTCTACCAAAAAGTCAACTCTGTTGACTTTGACCAAGTCAAAATTTTGACTTGGACCATATTTGACCAAGATTGTTGGAGAAGCATGGAGGCTTGACCAAAGACTTTGACCAAGCAACACACGTGGACAACTTGCATGCATAGAAGCTTCTACCATTTAAAAGATTAACTTAATCTTTTAAAATGATAAACTTTATAAAAGATAAAATTTATTTTTTAATCAATGGTTAAGGATTAAATTTATCTACATTCAATTAAAGGATAATTACTATCCTTTAATCGGATAGAAGCTTTTATCATTTAAAAAATTAACCTTATCTTTTAAAACAATAAACTTTATAAAAGATAAAATTTATATTTTAATCAACGGTTAAGGATTAAATTTATCTATGATTAACGATAATGATTAGTTTCCTTAACCTATAAATAGGCTTAGAAGTTAAAGAGATTTTCAACAGATTGATTGCAATTCTTCTAGCTTCTATCTTATGCTATAAAGTTTGTAAAAGACTTCTTCGCTAGAAGGAGATTTTCATAGTGAGCCTCAACCGTCTTGGACTAGCAACCACCTAGGATACAACCAAGTAATTTCGGTGTCTTAGCCTTTCTACTAGTTGAGTTAGTTTATGTTTATCTTATTTAATTCTAGCAGCTAATCTGGAATAGTTGTGAGCCGCACAAAATATTTATTTTTATTTTACAGCGGCAATTCACCACCCCCTCTTGTCGATCCACCTAGACCCAACAAGTGGTATCAGAGCTAGGATGTCGCAGAAGGACTAACCGCCAACTGCAGAAAAATCTGAAAAATGATTGGACCAGTGATCTACCGTCAAAGTTTAAGGGGGAGCTCGCAGCATGAAAAGAAAAATAAAGGTATATTTTACTACTGATTACGAATTATTACTAACAATAAAAAATGGTTTTCAGCTCCAAAAGATAACGAAGGAAAAAAATCAAGGAACCTAACTCCTGGAACAAAAAGGAACAAGTAGACGCGATAGCATATGGAAAGGCGGAATTCCATCTGCTGACTGTCCTCCTCGAACAAGATGTCAATCGAATCGGGATGTACAACTCGGCAAAGAAACTTTGGAAAAAGTTTCTGGAATTGCACAAAGGCAGCTTAGAGGCAAAATTAGCATGATGAGACATCCTATGAAGCCAACATACCAACCTCCGAATGGAAGATGATCAATCAGTTGCCCAACTGCATGCCAAGGTAAAAGAGCTAATAACGAACCTTGAGAACCTCGGTGAAAAGGTATCAAATCATGATGCTTAACGGTATGCATTGAATGCTTTCCCGAGAACCCTGGATTGGACCTTAGTAATCGACACATATTTTATTTCAAAAGACCTTGAGGTAAATACTCTAGAACAACTATTTTTGATTTTAGAACTTCATGAATCTCGGTATGTAGGGAAGAGCAAGAAAATTGACAATGTCGCTCTGAACGCGAGGAGAATCCAGATTGAGAATGATTCGTCAACGAATGATGAAAATACGACGGAGATGGTAAAAAGCCTTAAAAGTTATTTTAAAAGGGCAAATAAATTTTCTAAGTTTCAGGATAAAAGATGATCTCCAAAGAAGTGTACAATCTGATGCTATAACTGTAAAGAGGAAGGTCATCTAAAAGATCAGTGTCCCAAACTTAAGAATCAGCCAAAGAAGAAGAAGGAACTGAAAGCCACCTAGGACGAGACCTCGTCTGATGAATGGGAAGTTGAAGAATACGCTGGACTTGCGCTTATGGCAAGTCATCAAGAGGAGAGCATTGAGGAAGGGAGAGCTACACCAGAAGAAAACAACGACGAAGGGGGAATCACTCTTTTCAAAAGCAATCTGGTAAGTGAGGTATGTTTTCTCCCTCATGATCAATTATACTCTGGTATAAAAGCAATGCTTAAAGCTAATCTTAAATTAGAAAAAGAAAATCAAAAATTAAAAATGAAATTGACTAATACATATTCTTCTGATGGTTCTGATAAACTGAAAAATGATGTTGCTAATTTGAGAAATTTAGTTGAAAAATTAGAATTTAATATTGCATGTTTACGCCAAAAGAAAAATAGTTATCCAGATAATCTGAATTGGTATATTAAAAATCACAGGGGCCAACTTAGAAAAGTGTCAAGGAACTATATACCTGCGAAATTATTAATTAACCCCGTAGACAGAAACTTATTTTGGGTTCCCAAGTCTTTACTAAATTAATTTTTACTCAGTATATGTTTTAGAGCTAACAGTTTTTTATTATTTTTTAAATATTTTTTTTCATTTACTCTTTATTATTACTTTCTTTGAAAATGAATAGCAGTTTGAATTTTAAATTGATAACATCATGTTCATATTTTTCTAAATACATGAACATTTTCTTTACTTAATGTGAATTTTAAAGATTTTTTTTATTTTTTTTTGAATTTTCATATTTTGCGTTCAAAATTTAAATTTTAAAAATAGATAAAAAATATTTATTTTCCTTGATTTGATTTTTCCAAATCTAGATATGATCTGTAAATCTCAGTAAAATTTTACTCAAATTTTTTGAAGTGATTTGAATTTTAAATATTTATTCTTCAAAAATTCTACTCTATCATTATTTAATTTATTTTTAGACATAAATAAAAAATTTTTTGCAAGCTTAAAACTCTATTTTCCAATTATACAAAAATTTTCAAAATTTTCTAACATATTTTCGATTTTCTATGATTTTTTTATTGAAATTTGATTTTTTTTTAATATTAAATTTTGATAGAAAATTATTTTTATCAAATCTAATTTTTCTAAACCTACTCATTATCTGTTGACCTTAATATAATTTTCTCTAATTTTTTTTTATGTAATTTCAAATTTTGAAAATTTAATCTTCAAAATTTTAATCTATGACTATTTACACTTGTGTAAAAATTTTCAATTCTTTTCCAAAGAATTTTTTTTTTCAAAAACAAAAAAAAATAAAATCAAAAGAATACTTAAAAATTATTTCATTCATATTTTCTATCTTTTTTCTTTCCCTAGTTTTTGTTATACCCCATTGTTTGTTGTGATTAAATAGGAAAATAGTTTAAGTTCAAGGGGAGGTTGTAATTTTAATTTATAAATATTTCTTTTATGCTTAATTATTAGTTAGTGTTATTTCTTTTAGTTTAACCCTAACTGAACATGAGTTTATGCACATCAAATAGGGAGAGATTGTTGGTGCCCCGATTGGTTTTGATATGATCAACTAAGTTAGATTAGGTCCTGTTGTAGTTTTGATCCCTCTGTCTAAGTGTGCAGGAGCTTAGGAGCGAAGGAAGTTGAGTGTAAGACATAGTGGACGAGAAGGATTGCATGGGGAAGTGAGCCATCGGGCTTGGTGCATCCGAAGGGTGCGGAAACTATGGAAGAGTACACTGATGGAGCGAAAAGAACGTGCGCGACGTCCAAGGGACGAGAAGCTGTGAGGAAGGGCGCTTGAGAGGCGAAAGGTCGGGGTCGGGTTCGGGTGAACCTAACTCCAGTTGGCCAGAAATCACCCAAACAAAGCGTCTACCAAAAAGTCAACACTGTTGACTTTGACCAAGTCAAAGTTTTGACTTTGATCATATTTGACCAAAATTGTTGGAAAAGCATGGAGGCTTGACCGAGGACTTTGACCAAGCAACACACGTGGATAGCTTGCATGCAGAGAAGCTTCTACCGTTTAAAAGATTAATCTTATCTTTTAAAACGATAAACTTTATAAAAGATAAAATTTATCTTTTAATCAACGATTAAGGATTAAATTTATCTACATTCAATTAAAGGATAATTACTATCCTTTAATTGAACAGAAGCTTCTACCATTTAAATGATTAACCTTATCTTTTAAAACAATATGCTTTATAAAAGATAAAAGTTATCTTTTAATCAACGGTTAAAGATTAAATTTATCTATGATCAACGGTAATGATTAATTTCCTTAACCTATAAATAGGCTTAGAAGTTAAAGAGATTTTTAACAAATTGATTGTAATTCTTTTAGCTTCTGTCTTGTGTTACAAAGTTTGTAAAAGACTTCTCTGCTAGAAGGAGATTTTCATAGTGAGCTTCAACCGTCTTGGACTAGCAACCACCTAGGTTACAACCAAGTAATTTCTGTGTCTCAGCCTTTACTAGTTGAGTTAGTTTATGTTTATCTTATTTAATTGTAGCAACTAATCTGGAATCTTTGTGATCCGCACAAAAGATTTATTTTTATTTTACAGCGATAATTTACCCCCTCTTGCCAGTCAACCTTGACCCGACATATCATAGAACAATGCTTAGCTATTATCACAAGTGATACAACCTAAATACAAAGTCGTGTTAGGATTGACCCAAATTGCCCCATCCATTTAATTATATCTAATTAAATGGTTAGCTCATGCTAATTTGGGATCAAGTTCAATTTAGTTCAAATCCCTAAATTTAACCCAACTAAGGTTTAATCGCCATTTGGTCCAACATGGTTTTGATCCTCCTTGTTTAAGCTCACGACATAGGTTGTAAAGTAAAAATAGAGATCTCCTAATAGATTCAACATCAAGATCAATCACATATCTATGGAATAAAAACCCAACACAAAAACCCTTTGACCTAAAACCCTTAGACCTAAATCTAGCTTAAGATTATTATCAAATACCAAAAAGGGATAGATTGTTGGTGCAAAAGGCATCAAATAAGAACAGCCAACCTCTAGTGTTTCATTGTTTGACAATACCAAGATCTGGTCAGTCTGACTAAGGGTTATGTCAAACAAGACTTGATATTTAGTAGGGTAAACCCATATTTGATTAGTTTGACCAAAGGGTTAGCCAAACAGGACTTGATGTTTGGCAGAGTGATTAGCACCCAGGATTGGTCAGTTTGACCAAGGGTTAAGTCAAATAGGAATTGATGTTTGGCAGAGTGACTAAACCTAGATTTGGTTGGTTAGACCAAGGATAAAGCAAAACATGACTTGATGTTTGGAAAAGAGAAGTCTAGTCAGGATCGGATGACTAGCAATGAAGTCCTTGTCAAGGCATCGAAGACTTGGTGAGTGAATTGGGCACTGAAGTCTTGGTTCGAGGAATTGGGCATGAAGACCTGGCTGAGGGTTGGGCACTGAAGTCTTGAATCAAGGAATTAGGCACGAAGAACTGACCGAGAATTTGACATTGAAATCTTGGTCAAGGATTAGGCACGAATTCATGGTGAGTGAAACTGGGTCTTTGTGAGTAAAGCTAGGTGGGCGAAGTCCTGTTGAGTGAAGCTCGACACAAAGACCTGACCGTGGGTTGCGCATGAAATCCGATGAGCGATGCTGGGTAAAAGTCCTGGTGAGTGATGTCAGGCAAGGTAAAGTCCTAGTGAGTGAAGCTAGGCATTGGGAAACCCTAAGGAGTTGACCATAGGTAGTAAAGTCTTGGAGAGTTGACTCCAAGAAAAGCCTAGTTGGTCAGGTAGACTTACAGAACTAAAACTTTTGATTGTTTGTTTGTCTTATGTTTGTTTGTCTTGTAGGAACCTAGAGCTGGAGGAAATATGGGAGAGCAAACGTAAGCGGATGACCAAAATCTGGGTTAGGGGCTTCCGGGCGCCCCTATGGAACCCGAGCGCCCGAGTTATTTATTTTATTCCCTGTGCTACTAACACTCTTGATAGAAAGAATGAACAAATGAACGATGACATTCTGAAAAAGAACATAAGTCGATATTCACCCCGCTATCGACGACACCAATCCCACAGGTATCAATGGAAATTATCCTAATGAGTATCTAGAATACCCAAGGAGCACCAATAAATTTTGGGTTCCTATGAATGTGTTTTCTACACCTTATATGGGTTTAGAATTTGTCACTTCAATTGGAAGGCTAGTTAACCCAACACTGATGAAGTTGGAATGATAGGACATTTCCAAGGTATTGTAACACTTTGAAAATGGAGAGTTGACTTTTTACTCTTAAAGAGTAAAAGCGTGCCAATTAAATTTTTGAAGATTTGAGCTTGATAAAATTGACACAAATAGGATATAATTCAAAAAAAATGTCAAGTTGGTATTTTGACATTTTCTAGGGAGATGAGGGCAACTTAGAATTATTTTTGGCTTAGCAATTAATTGAAGATACTTAGATAGAAAATCTAGAAAACTTTTTTATGCTAAAAATGTCATGTTTGTATATCCTATCATATGTCATGACATCATATCTTAACATTCATATTTTATTATGGAAAATATCATATGTCATATCATATATACATCATTTAGTTAAGATAATTTTTCTTTTTGAAAATAGTTATTTGATGTATGCCATTCATTTATCATGCCTTATTTTAAGTTCCTTGTAATTAAGGACAATGACATTAATTGACATCTTAGGTAGGATGATCAAAGTTAAAATGTCTAGATAGAGAAACATATGCTTCTTAGTTTAGGGAAAACCTATGTAACATCTCACAAGACCTATAGGTTTGGCTTGTATGTATATTGAGACACATTAAATACTAGTGAGCTGTTAGGTGAATGAATAAAGCTCAAGATGTTGATTTATTGTATCTATTTGGGTTTTAGTTTTATCAAAATAAGTGATTATATAAAGTCTAATCATTGGGAAAGCTAATATATAAGTCATGTGTATTTAGTCTAAAGAACATGATTGAAAATTATTTTGAAAAACCTTGTTAAAGTTTATCTTTTGATAGAAATCACCATTGATTAGTTAGATACTAAATACATTAAAACATTGAAGTTTTTCAATGGGTTCCAATTATGTGTCAATCTTTGAAATTGAAATGTATTTTCATTAAAAAAAAACTATTGTTTCATTATAGTATATGACATAAGTAATGTCTATACGAAGTTTCATGATTTTTAGAATTTTGTAGAAATTTTTGATTTTGGACGAAAATCAAAAATCAAAATATCATAAACTCTAATCAATTCGACATTGTTGCCAATCGATTAGGATGAGGCTTAATTGATTAACATCCAATGCTAATCGAATAGAATTGGCCGAAGTTGATTGGAAGCTAAAACCAATCGATTAGCTTGGCTGGTTTTGGCTGAAATGGTCTACTTTCAATCCATTAAGCAATGTTTAGGTTATTTAACTATTTCTAACCATATGAAATGCTTTGATAAATATTTTATTGGTGCAAAATGCATCAGTGATAAACAGTCATCCTCTAGGGTTTCGATGTTTGACAAAATACTAAAGTTAGTAACAATATATGTTAGATCATATATTAAGGGTGGTCAAAGTGATCAAGGGTTAAACCAAATAGGACTTAATATTTGGTAAGGTAAACCCAGGTTTGATCAGTTTGACAAAGGGATAAGACAAACAGGATCTGATGTTTGGCAGAGTGAATAGAACCCAAGGTTGGTCAGTTTGACCAAGGGATTAAACCACACCGGACTTGAGGTGTGAGATTATATTTACCTAAAGATTGGAAGAAGTCTAGTCAGGATCATGATGACTAGCAAAGGAGTGATTATGGTGAACTAAACCCTGGTGAATGAAGCCGAGTCCTAGCAAGGGAAGCTAGGTGAAAGAAATCCTAGTGAGTGAAGCTAGGTGAACCAAATCCTGGTGAGTGAAGTTGGGTCCTAGTGAGTGAAGCTAGGTGGACTAAGTCCTGGTGAGTGAAGCTGGGCACGAAGTCTTGGTCCGGGGGACTAAGCACTAAGTCCTAGTCGGGGATCGGGCAACAAAGTCTTTACTGAGCGAGGATGTCAGACAGAAGTAGAGATGGGTTGAAGTCGGATGTCTCAAGATCCGAGTTCTCGGAGGCCGAGCAAAAGTCCAGCCGAGGTCTCAGTTGGCAAAAGCTTTAGTCGAGCGGGAATCGCGAATAGAAGTAGAGACGGGTCGAGGTAGGACGTCTCGAGATTCGAGTTCTCGGAGGCTGAGCGAAAGTCTAATCGGAGGTTCTGATTGGCAAAAGTAACTTCTCCAGTGTGGAGTAGGTGAGGACGCATTCCCTGGGAAAGGGAACATTAGGCGTCGGTTCAACCTAGGGTTTTGGGTGAAATCCAAAGTCAGAACCAACTAAGCTAAGGCTAAGATTATTTGTATGTTTGTCTTGTGTTTGTTGTCTTGCAGGTACCTGGAGTTGGAGGCAAGATAGGAAGCAAATGCAGGAGAAAACGCACTTGGGAAGACCCTTCCTGGGCGCCTGACTTGAATCAGGCACCTAAGATGGGTTGGGTGCCCTAGTTGGGGCAGATCCATCCCAGGCACTTGGCAAGCCAAGCACTTGTGGCTTCCCAGGCGCTTGGGAAGGCAGTTTTATCACTGCTGCGATTTTGATGCAACAGATGAAGTTTGACCGACACATGGCAGGCACCCAAGACATGACAGGCACCCATGAAGCCTATATATAAAGGGGTTCGACCCCTTATCTCAGAACATCAACTTTCACATTCGTTAAAGCGTTCTGTGCGAAGCAAAAGTCTGAAGGTGAAGCTCTGCGACCAATGAGACTCTAGGAAGAAGTGCGCGACACTTCGGACTTCTAGATTGGCCGGATCTTTAGTTTTCATTTGGTTTGCTTTTATTTACATATTGAATTCATTTATTCTTTGTTTGTAAACAAAACTGTAAGACGGGTTTCTCCACCTCCGGAAAGTCCGAAAAGGAGACCATTAGTGGACTCACAATTGAGTGCTTAGGCCTTGGATGTACTGACCCTGGGGGGTTGGGAACCAAGTATAACCCCCGTCTTTTGTGTTTCTTTATTATTATTTCCGCTGCGTACTTACCCTGATAGAAAGACAAACGACGAGTTTTCCGACGAAATTCTGACAAAGTTTTACGAGTCGATATTCATCCCCCCTCTATCGACCGACACCGATCCTACATATTTAAGGGTATTTTTTTTATGGAAATGAGGAAGGAATGGTTAAAGAAGATAAATCTCGAGGTTTATATATATGTTCAAGATTGAATCTTTTAATCTCATGACTTTCAATATTTGTATTTGCTAAAGATTTAAGAACTCCAAATCATTATTGAAGCAATGATAGAAGTTTGAAATATATTTTGAAAGGGAGGACTTCATTAAAAGTATGCTTTTTATAAGGATGAGGAGACAATGGAAGGTGAGAACCTTCATTGCGATGGATGTATGCTCAAGGTTGAGCAAAGGATACAATGGTAATAAAGGCATGAGACTTTCATTGGGTTGTTTTGCAAGAAGAGACTCTTGGAAAGAGTTTTTTTATGTCTGTCAACAAAGAAGAAAAATATAGGGTTTAAGTTAGAACAACCCCTCATTTATGCTTTAGCCGGGATGAAGATGGGAGTTAGGCTAATATGAGTTAGCCTAACTTAAATATATTGTCAAACATTAAAAAGGGAAGAGATTGTTGGTGGAATCTTCTTTAGATTGATGTTAACCAGTTTGACTAAGCTAAGGTTGATTTGAGCTTGAGTTTCGATGTTTGGACAATATATGAGAAGAGGTCAAGTAGGTCAAGGTTAACCGAATATTGGATAATATATGAAAGAGAAGTCAAGTAAGTCATGTTGAGGCAATCGGCCCTGAGATAATCTGGAGGATCATAGGGTTTTGATGTGTGTGGGCAATATGGTTAAGTTAGGATTTGTGCTGGACTAATATGTGTACATGAGTGTGCAGGTGTACAGGTACACATGGACTTGGTTGATGTCTTCAGGTGAAGGATGGTATGGAGGCAAGCTGGAGGCTTGCGTGCGCATCTGAGGGACCGTTGGACAGCAGGGATGATGAGCCGAGGGATGCGGACTTCGAGGCGTACGTGAAGGATGGCATGGAGACAAGATGGAGGCTTGTGTGCATCCGAGGGACAAGGGCCGAAGATGAAGAGGGCGTGAAGGTGACAGTCAAGGCTGCTGGTGAAGAGTCAACTGGGTTGTAAGGGTCTGAGTATGAGTGCTTGTACTCAGGGGCTAAGACGGGAGGGTTTTGTTGGATCGAGAGAAACGATAGAGGGGGGTGAATATCGTTAAAAATTTTGGAAGAGAATTAGAGTAAGTACACAGCGGAATAAGAACAATCGCAAACACTGGGGGTTTTACTTGGTTCGGAGCCTGGGTCGACTCCTACTCCAAGGCCCACGGTCGTTGACCGTTTACTGAGGGCAATTCTATAATCGCGCAAAGATTCTTACAAGAGTTTACAATTGTAGTGCAGTAATAGTATAACAGAAATGAACAATCAGTTCTTCGTTACCGACGTCCGATATCGGATGTTTCTCGGAGCAGAGGGACGTCGTTGGCGCTTTCGTGTCGATTTGGAAGGTTTCTGGGGCGAAGCGTAGGAGCAGAAGAACGTAACAGCGTTGGAAGATGTTGTGTTGAAGCTTGGGGGGTCGAGGGCCTTTTATAGGGTTCTGAGGGCGCCTTGGAGCACGGGGGTGCCCTCCACGTGGCCTGTGATCCCCTCTTCTCGCGGTTAGCGAGTTATCCCTTCAAAGTCGGGATAATTCTTTGACGGGGGCGCCCTGGAAGCCGAGGGCGCCCTGGCTGACCTGTTCAGCGGGAGTATCGGCTGGATGAGGCTTATCCTCATTGCTGACTTCAGGTGCGGGCACCCTGGTGGCTGGGGGCGCCCTGGCTGCTGAGGGCGCCCTGGGTGCTGGGGGCGCCCTGGCTGCTGAGGGTGCCCCGGCCAGTATTCAGCCGAAGCTCCTTTTGCTTCATTTATTTTGTGTTCACCTTGGGGGCGCCGGAGACTCGGGGCGCCCTACTCAGTTGCTGCCTCACTCCTTTGAGGCTCTCTGAGCCGCAGGCACTCGTTCCTTTGGTCCTGCATCCAGGGTTACTCCGAAAACAACATAAAGCAGTAAGTTGTTAGTTTTATACAGCCTTAGCTGTCTTGGTTCTGACTTTGGGTCTCCAAAATGGAACCCTAGGTCGAACCGACGCCTACTGTTCCCTTGACGGGGAACGCGTCCTCACCTACTCCTCTCGGGAGAATGTACCTGATGCCAACCGCTCCTCTGGTTGGAATTTTGCCTAGCGGTCCTTCACCAGGTCTTGGATAACAAGCTGTTCTTCGCATGGCGCCTAGCAGTCCTTCGCTAGGGCTTCAGTACCCTGGCATTCCTTCGCCAGTGCCTAGCAGTCCTTCGCTAGGACTTTTTAACCTGGCATTCCTTCGCCAGTGCCTAGCAGTCCTTCGCTAGGACTTTTTACCCTGGCATTCCTTCGCCAGTGCCTAGCAGTCCTTCGCTAGGACTTTTTACCCTGCACACTAGAGTAGTATGTTAGATAACAAGTAAGACTTAACTTTTGAGCCCTGTTGCCATTATCAAAACTCAGGTTTGACTTGGGTGCTTTCTGCACCAACAATCTCCCCTTTTTTTATTTATGGCAACCCGATTCAAAAAGTTAAGTTAATCATAGTAGATTTAGTTCCCTCCCCCTAGAAGGAATCTCCCCCTAGATTTTTCAAGAATTCGTGGGGTTTTTGAAAATAAGTTTTAAGTCTAAAGATGGATTTTCCTTACACATTTTAACAGAAAACTTTTAGAGTCCAATTTTCTAAAAATAATTTTGGTTGTGTACTTTTGGAAAATTTATACAAAAATTAAACTTTAGTTTAAATACTTAGAGAAATTTTGAAAGCTTAAGTACTTTAGAAATTTTGAAAACTTAAGTTTGAGAACTTTTGAAGCCGTTAAAGTACTCAGATAGTTTTGAAAACTTTAAGTTTAAAGTACTTTAGTAGGATTTAAAACTTAAGTCTCTAAAGTTCTTAGAAGGTTTTCAAAGCTTAGAAGTTAGAAACAACTTTGAAAGCTTAGAGGTTAGAAACATTTTGAAAAGCTTCGAAGTTAGACAACTTTTGAAAGCTTAAAAAGTCTTTTTGAATAAAGGATAGAGTTTTGATTTTTGAAATAAAATTTATTTTTGAATTTTGAAAAATTTAAACTCTCTCCTTTTCTATCTCTCCCCCTTTGCCATATATCAAAAATAAATAAATATAGCAAACAAACAGATTGGATAAAAAATTGAACTGCATAATTTGCTTGTACTGAACCAATTTAAGATATGAACTCAATCAAATCAGTTTTAATTTTTCGTTTAGGGTCCTATCTAACCCGATTAGCTACTTACTAACTGTTATAAACAGTAGTTTTCGCTAGCATTAGTCAAGTTAAGTGTTCTTTTCAAGTTAGATTTTCTAAACTTGACACTTAACTTGATTACTATATAAGTTGTATTTAGTGCCCCAATTACTGCAGATGCACTGACTTAAAGCATCTTGAATTAAGGCAAAGACCTAAGCATCTCAACCCATTCTAGGTTATCAATCAAAAGTACCCTTAGGTGCTTGTGAGATGCTGGCTTCTAAATCTATAGGTGCATGCAATTCTAGGGTAAGGGCCTAGGCTAATTCCATTTACGAAAAAGCCCTAGTTTTGAAAGGGGTAGTTTTGAAAATAAAACTAAGTCGAAAAAGAAAAAGAAAAAAATTTATTTTTTTAAAGCTTTTCAAAACTGAATAAAGGCTGATTTTTAAAGCAAAATTGATTTTAAGTTGAGTGCAGTAGTACGAAAATGAAAAGTCAATAAAGTGGTAAGAAAATGAAAAGTCAGGTTGAACCTATTCTACTAAGCACAACCCTAACTGTCTTTTTAGTGAGCTGAACTCAGACTCAGGTAGGGGTTTAGTGAAAATGTCAGCTAAGTTAGATTTAGAGTCTACATGCTTGAGGACTATTTCACCCCTGGCTACATAGTCTCTTACAAAATGGTGTTTAACTTCTATATGTTTAGTCCTGGAATGTTGGATTGGATTCTTGGTTAGATTGATCGAGCTTATGTTGTCAATGAAGACTTGGGTTTGAGTGTAGTTGAGCTGGAAGTCCTTAAGAGTGTGCATCATCCATAAAAGTTGTGCTACACACTCTCCTAAGGCCACATACTCAGCTTCAGTTGTGGATAGAGCTACACAGTGTTGTTTTCTGCTGCACCAACTTACTAGACTGTTTCCTAACAGTTGATAACTTCCACTTGTGCTCTTTCTATCTAATTTGTAGCTAGCATAGTCAGAGTCTGAGTATCCTGACAAATCAAAGGTTGAGGTCCTAGGATACCAAATCCCTACATTTAGGGTGCCCTTAACATATCTTAGTATTCTTTTTAGGGCTGCTAAGTGTGTTTCCTTAGCACAGGTTTGGTATCTAGCACACATCTCTACAGCAAAAAGAATATCATGTCTGCTGGCTTTAAGGTACAGTAGACTACCTATCATACTCCTATAGAATTTAAGGTCTACTGGTTTACCACCAGGGTCACTATCTATTTTTACATTTGGGGCCATGGGGGTACTTATGCTTTTAGAGTTATCCATTTTGAATTTCTTTATTAACTCTTTAGCATATTTGGATTGATGGACATAGTTCCCATCCCTTGTTTGTTTAATTTGTAAGCCTAGGAAAAAATTAAGTTCATCAACTAGGCTCATTTCAAATTCGTTTTCCATTATTTTAACAAATTCTTTTAGAAAGTTCGAGTTGGTGGACCCAAAGATTATGTCATCTACGTAAATTTGGGCAATAAATATTTCTTTTCCTAGGGTTTTAATAAATAGGGTTGAGTCAATTTGTCCTTGTTTAAATTCTTTAGAGATTAAGTAAGTTGATAAACGTTCATACCAGGCCCTAGGTGCTTGTTTTAGTCCATATAGTGCTTTAGTTAGTTTGTAAACGTGGTCAGGTTTTTCTAAGTCCTCAAACCCAGGGGGTTGTCCTACATAAACCTCTTCTTTAATGAATCCATTTAGGAAAGTTGACTTTACATCCATTTGATATAGCTTAAATCCTTTATGGGATACAAAGGCTAACAACATTCTAATGGACTCAAGTCTAGCTACTGGGGCATATGTTTCATCGTAGTCTAATCCCTCTACTTGGCTGAATCCCTTCGCTACTAAGCGGCTTTATTTCTAACTATTTCTCCTTGATCATTTAGCTTATTCCTAAAGACCCACTTAGTGTCAATGATGGATTTGCCTTCAGGTTTAGGCACTAGTTCCCAGACTTGGTTCCTTTCAAATTGGGCTAATCCTTCTTGCATAGCTATGATCCAATCAGGGTCAGGTAGGGCTTCATCTATTGTTTTTGGTTCTATTTTTGATATCATAGCTATTTGACTAAGGTTTCTATAGGAGGATCTAGTCCTGACTCCTAGAGTTGGATCACCCACAATTTGATCGGTTGGGTGACTGAGTCTGGGTTTCATGGTTCTTCTAGAACTTGGTTCAGCCTCAGGTCCAGCTAGTCGGTTTGGTTCACTATTTGATTCGACTCTTTGAGCTGGTTCAATTGTTGAGTTAATAGTTGGTTGATTTGACTCAGTAGTTAGTTCAATAGTTAGTTTGTTTAAGGGTTCAATTAAAGGTTCAACAGTTTGTTCATTATTCTCTTGGTCAGAATTTGATGAAGTTAGGTCTGGATTATCAGATGTTGAGTTGATTTCTTCATCAAATATTAAGTTTGTTGTTTCTTCAATTTTCTTAGTTTGTTTATTGTAAACCCTATAAGCTCTACTTGTGGTTGAGTATCCAAGGAAGATACCTGGGGTTGACTTGGACTGAAATTTCCCTAAATAGTCTTTGGTGTTTAGGATATGGACTTTGCATCGGGTAGTGTAGATTTGGGAGTCTATGGTAGTACAGTTCATAGGGTGTTTTGTTGTGTCGCTTGTTAATCAGAACCCTATTTTGGATGTAACAAGTCGTACTAATCGCTTCTGCCCAATATTGGTTTGCTAAGCTAAATTCGTTGAGCATAGCCCTAGCGGCTTCCTGTAATGTTCTATTTCTTCTTTCGACTATCCCATTTTGTTGGGGGGTTCTAGGACATGAAAATTCATGTAAATACTCATTGACCTTACAGAATTCCTCGAACCGTTGATTTTCAAATTCTCCCCCGTGGTCACTCCTAAGTCTTTTAACTTTGGTATCGTTTTGGTTTTCAATTAACTTACAAAAGTCATTAAAAAGGTTTAGGGTTTCATCTTTGGTCTTTAGAAACCTAACCCAAGTAAATCTAGAGTAATCATCAACCATTACTAAGCAGTACCGGTTTCCGCTTAGTGACTTGGCTCCATATGAATCAAATAGGTCAAGGTGCAGGAGCTCAAGTGTGGTTTGAGTTTGATCGGATTGGATTAGTTTGTGACTAGCCCTGGTTTGTTTACCTTGATTACATGATTCACATATTAAGTTTTCATGATTTTTAATTTTAGGTATACCTTTAATTAGTCCAAGTTGGGTGATTTTTGAAATAGTTCTTAGGTTAGTATGACCTAGTCTCCTATGCCAGAGGTTTGATTGTTCTATCTGAGTTAACATACATTTGGGTACCAAGGGAAGGTTTATAGTGTATACATTATTTTTCCTAGTGCCCTTAAGCATGATTTCTGAGTCTTGTACATTTCTAATTAGGCAGTTAGAATTGTTGAAGGTGACTATATAACCAGAATCACATAACTGACTTATGCTAAGCAAGTTAAAATTGAAGTTTTCAACCAAACAGAACTTTCTTAATAACAAAGTCAGATTTTAGTTCAATATTACCTGACCCAATTACCTTGAGTGTAGCATTGTTGCCAAATGCCACTGAGCCTAGGTTCTTGAACTTGAGTTTGGTGAATTTCAATTTATCTCCAGTCATGTGTCTGGAGCAACCGCTATCCAACATCCATTGGTCCAAATCTTTATGTTCCTACACATAAAGAGTTTTTGTTGATTTGGAT
>JAGFNQ010000053.1:527076-568965 GCA_024364735.1 Boesenbergia rotunda | reverse complement strand
ATGTAAAACAGATTTCAGCCGTATCAGTCGACTGATGACGTCATCAGTCGACTGATACAGGCTGTTTAATAAGGTAAGGCTGTTTTTCGATGGGTTTTGGCTATGGGATTGAGAAGAGAGTATGACATGGTATTAATATACATGATTGCTTAAGTTAGAATATAATTGTTAGCAGAATTTAAAAGAAAAAAAAAGATTTCCGCAATTTTCTTTAGTCATGTATAAGAGTTGAGAAGTAGAGTAAAGTAACGATCCGTCTGAAGACAGTAAGAGGTCGGGTCGCTACAGTTGGTATCAGAGCAGGTTCCATTCTCCAGCATCACACACACATCAGCATCAACCTTGCCGTCTTCAAGTAAGAAAGCTTTAAGTTTCAGTTTTTTCTATTGCTCCTTTATTTAATTGCAGTATAGAGAAATGCTTAAGTACTACTCACATATGCATAGAACAAGGAATCATGTTTAATCCCTAGAATGGATATCAGATTTCTAAGTAAGAAGATAAGTTTATACCTACAGATGTAGTAGTGATTTTTGTTTTATTATGCATTATTAGATGGCAAGAAGAGGCCGAGCTCCTAATGCTAATAACAGAACTCCAGTTCCAGATAACAGTGAGCCTGGCACAGAGCAGCCAAACCTGATGGCAGTCATTGCTCAAATGCAAGCCCAGATTACAGAACAACAGAAGACCATCGCCACACTGATGGCGAATCAGCACCCAGTGCCCCCTACACCACCCACAGCAGGAGTGGGAACTCCAGTGGTGGCTGAAGTTCCACCAGTCCCACAGGAGACCCCTGCCGTGAACCGAAGACAAGAAGCATACCTCGTCCAGTGGCAGAGGCTGAAACCCGAAAGCTTCTCAGGCACGACTGAGCCCTGGGATGCCCAGGCTTGGTTCAAGACTTTAGAGAGCACAATGGAGCTTCTTGACTGGCCAGAGGTTGAGAAGGTCAAATGTGCCTCCTTCTGCCTAACTGGAGATGCTCGTATGTGGTGGGAGCGAGTCAAGAGTAAGAAGATAGTCAACCAGATGAGCTGGGCAGATTTTGAGCACGAGTTCTATGAGGAATTTTTCCACATGAAGGTTACCAACAAGCACTTCGAGGACTTTATGGAGTTCAGACAGGGTAGCCTACCAGTGGGAGAAGCAGTTGCAAAGTTCAACAGACTAGCTCGTCTCTGCCCAGAGCTAGTCAGCACAGAGAAGGAGCGAGTCAGACTGATGCTTCGCATGCTGAACCCGGAGATAGCACTCAACGTGAACAGCGGGATGCACCGACCCCAGACCAGCGAGGAGTTAGTCAGTAGTGCTCTAATCTCAGAGCACTACCTGAATAGCATCAAGGCACAGCAAGCACAGCAGAAACCAGTCCTGACTGAGAACAAGACAATAGGAGGACAGAAGCCTCAGCCAAATAACCAGAACTGGAAGAATAAGAACCACAAAAGGAAGCAGTGGCCTGGCAGCCAAAAAGGAAACTCAGAGAACAAGCAAGCTAGGTATCCACCTTGCCCTAAGTGTGGGAGGAACCATCCAGGAGCATGCCTTTTGGGTGTAACTGGATGCTATTCATGTGGACAAGAGGGACACAGATCCAAAGAATGCCCAAACAAGTTTAAGGTACTTCCTCAGCAGTCCGTACAGCATGGAGGCAAGCCTCAGTTACACTACATGCCTACTATACTGGAGGGACCTCAGATCAGTCAGAGAGGGTTGGAAGCAGCACCAGTTCCAACCAATGCCAGAGTCTTTTCCCTCACGAAGGAAGAAGCTGCCAGCGCCTCCACGGTCGTAACAGGTCAAATAGTTATTTTACAGCATTTAGCTACTACACTGTTTGACACTGGGGCGACCCATTCTTTCGTATCAGTACCTTTTGCTAGTAAGTTACAGGTGCCTATAGAGAGTTGGGAGTCCAGATTCCTAACAACTCTCCCTTCAGGGGAAATCATGGAGTCCACCCAGAGGCTCCGGGCTGTGCCAATCAAGATTTCAGACCGAGAGCTATATGTCGATCTGATAGTTCTTGCGATGCAGGACTTCGACATCATACTGGGCATGGATTTCCTCAGTAAGTACAGCGCTTCAGTGGACTGCCGTAGAAGGAAGGTGGTTTTCAGCCCAGAGGGAGAACCACCATTCGAATTTCAAGGAGCCCCAAGGAGGAAGACTCAGAAATTTCTCTCAGCCTTGGCAGCCCACCAGATGCTAGAGCAAGGGTGTGCTGGTTTTCTTGCACACATAGTGGACTCAGAAGCAAAGAAAGAACTCAAGCAGGAGGATGTACGGGTAGTTTGCGAATATCCAGAAGTGTTCCCAGAAGAATTACCTGGACTACCTCCCAATAGAGAAGTGGAATTCGAGATCGAGCTAGTGCCTGGTACCGGTCCGGTCTCGAAGGCCCCATATCGCATGTCTCCAGCAGAGTTGAAGGAATTACAAGAGCAACTCCAGGAGCTACTAGACAAGGGCTTCATTCGGCCGAGTCATTCACCCTGGGGAGCTCCTGTACTATTCGTCAAGAAGAAGGATGGATCTATGCGTCTGTGCATAGACTACAGAGCTCTGAACAAGGTGACCATCAAGAACAAGTACCCCCTTCCTAGAATAGATGATTTATTTGATCAGCTCAAAGGGGCTACAGTGTTCTCGAAGATAGATCTACGTTCTGGGTATCATCAGCTGAAGGTTAAAGAAAGTGACATTCCCAGGACGGCTTTCAGGACAAGATACGGCCACTATGAATTTGTAGTAATGCCTTTTGGAGTAACCAATGCTCCAGCAGTCTTCATGGAGCTGATGAACCACATCTTTAGGGAGTATCTCGATAAATTCGTCATTGTGTTTATTGATGATATTCTCATATACTCACAGACTCCAGAGGACCATGCTACACACTTGAGGATAGTGCTGCAGATCCTTCAGCAGGAGAAGCTCTATGCAAAATTCTCAAAGTGTGAGTTTTGGCTAGATCAGGTGACCTTCCTAGGTCACATTGTATCCAAAGAAGGCATTCAAGTTGATCCAGCCAAGATAGAAGCAGTCAGCAACTGGTGTAGACCCAAGAATGCCAGTGAGATCAGAGCTTCTTAGGCCTGGCAGGATATTATAGAAAATTTGTGGAGGACTTTTCCAGGATAGCCTCTCCACTCACAGCCTTAACCAGAAAGAACAAGAAGTTCGAATGGTCAGATAAATGCGAGCACAGTTTTCTAGAGCTGAAGAAGAGACTGACCAGTGCTCCCATCCTGACCATTCCAGAGAGTGACAAGACCTTTGACATCTATAGTGATGCATCCAAGATGGGTCTTGGAGCTGTCCTCATGCAAGATGGTAAAGTAATAGCATATGCCTCCAGACAGCTCAAGGACTATGAGAAGAATTACCCTACACACGACCTTGAGCTAGCCGCTGTGGTTTTTGCACTGAAGCTCTGGAGACACTACCTGTATGGAGTGCAGTGCAGAATCTTCACAGACCATCAGAGTTTGAAGTACTTTTTCACTCAGAAATATCTGAATATGAGGCAGCGCAGGTGGCTAGAGTTGGTTAAAGATTATGACTGTGAAATCCTCTACCACCCAGGTAAAGCTAATAAAGTGGCGGATGCACTGAGCAGAAAATCCTGTGCGGCACTGATGTCCTTATCATCACTGTCTCTACCACTTCAGAAAGAAATAAAAGATTTTGGAGTCGAGGTTATGGTTGGGCAATTTTCTGCATTGACCCTAGAGTCAACCCTGCTTAAGGATATACAAGAAAAGCAAAGTCAAGACCCAGAAATCCAGAAGATCAAGCAGGGGATCCAAGAGGCAGAACATTCAGAGTTTCGAGTATCAGACAGTGGCATCCTCTATTTTGGAGACCGCCTTTGCGTCCCCGATGATGAGGAACTAAGGAAGAGTATTTTAGAAGAAGCCCACAGTACCCCATACTCTATGCATCCTGGTTCTACCAAGATGTACCAAGATTTAAAGCAAAGGTTCTGGTGGTCTGGACTCAAGCGAGACGTGGCCAGATATATCAGTACCTGCTTGACCTGCCAGAGGGTCAAAGCCGAGCACCAGAGACCAGGAGGAGTTCTGCAGCCTCTTCCCATTCCAGAATGGAAGTGGGAAGAAATATCCATGGACTTTATCACAGGTCTTCCAAGAACCACCCATGGACATGATGCAATTTGGGTGATAGTGGACAGGTTGACCAAATCTGCCCACTTCCTAGCCATCAAGTTATCGCATTCGGTAGAGCAATTAGCACAGCTGTATGTGAAAGAAGTGATCAGGCTTCATGGAGTTCCGAGGTCGATCGTGTCTGACAGAGATGGGCGATTCACCTCCCATTTTTGGAAGTGTGTTCAGGACGCCCTAGGCACCAAACTTCAGTTCAGCACAGCTTTCCATCCCCAGACAGATGGACAGACAGAGAGAGTAAATCAGATTTTAGAAGACATGCTCAGGGCTTGTGCATTGGACTTTAAGGGTAGTTGGTGTAAATTTCTGTGCTTAGCTGAGTTTGCCTACAACAATAGCTATCAGGCCACCATCAGGATGGCACCTTATGAGGCATTATATGGCAGGAAATGTAGATCACCCATATGTTGGCAAGAAGCTGGTGAGAAGAAAGAAATGGAGTCAGGACTAGACAGCCAGACTGAGCTTATAGACGAGACCACTCAGGCTATTCAGACGATCCGCCAGAGGATTGAGACTGCCCAGAGTCGACAGAAAAGTTATGCTGACACACGCCGTAGGCCACTTGAATTCGAAGTTGGAGATTCAGTATTTCTCAAGGTCGCTCCTATGAAGGGAGTGATGAGATTTGGTAAAAAGGGTAAGCTAAGTCCTCGTTACATAGGACCCTACAAGATTATAAAGAGAGTTGGGAAGGTAGCCTATGAGCTGGACTTACCAGAGGAGATGTCAGCTATCCATAGTACATTTCATGTCTCTATGCTAAAGAAGTGTATTCACGACCCCAGCCAAGTGATTCAGCCTCAGTCAGTACAGATCCAAGAAGATCTTAGTTATGAGAGCAGACCGACACAGATAGTGGACAAAGCAGTTAAAAGATTAAGAATCAAAGAAGTGCCACTAGTGAAGGTCATCTGGCGGAATCAAAAGCATGAAGAGGCTACTTGGGAACGTGAGGACAGCATGAGAGAACGATATCCAGAGTTATTCTAAGTTCGAGGACGAACTTTTTATAAGGTATGGGGGATTGTAACGCCCCAAAATTTCCATTTTTAGTTCTTAAAGTCCTTAGAATTATTTAGAAATGGTTTAGAAATATTCTAGATATTTTTAGGAATTTTTAGAGTATTTTTATGGAATTTTCCGAGTCCGTTTGGTATTTTTGGAAAAAGAAAAAGAAAAGGAAAAAGGGAAAAATTGCCAAAAATGGAAAAACAGATTTAGTGCAGCCGGTGGATTGAACCCGCGACCTCCACCGAACAGCACAAGCGCCCAACCGGCTGGGCTAGGGGTATCAGCACAACAGAAGATGGTAAGACCTATAATTAAGCTGCGGTTAAGTAAATCCGATCCCAAGTGTATAAATAGAAAACTTAAAGAGAGAAGTTGGGATTTCTCTCAAACCCTTCGGCCAACACCCCTTGCGCCGACCCCTCTCCCTCTCCTCTCTTGTGCGCACGCAAACCAAGGTCAAGAGGGCCGGCCGAGACCCTTCTCCAAGAAATAATCCTATATTCGGGATCCCCGCGACGAGAGGAACGCGTAGACGTGAAGAATTCTTCGAGATCATAAGTTTCTCCCGAGCTCTAGACCTCAATCTTGGTTGTAAGTCCAAGATATCAATGTAAGTACTGCTCACCTGCAGTAAGAGGCGGTTTTACCGCGAGAATTTCCTTTAAAAGTTTTTAGAAGAGAATTTTTCCTTTTTGCTTTAGCTTTTGCATGTGATCTTAGTTTCTTATATGCTTGTATATGTTTGATAAGCACCCTATGTGAGTTTAGGGCCAAGAAAGTTATGAGAAAAGAAAAGAAGATAAAGATAAGAAAAGAAAAGGCCAAGGCCTTAAGAAAATCCCCAAAAGTCAAGACTTAGGGATTTTAGCACGCAAGGTGCTCCAGAAAATGCCAAGGCATTTACAGATAAGAAAGAAAAGAAAGAAAAGCTATTTTATTTTATAAGGCCAGTACCCGGCGTCCAAGGGCGTCGTTAAAGAAATCCAGGTGTCCAATTCCAAGGTCTTGGCCCTGGTAGACCAAGGTCTGCTCTATTAGGATTGGTGGCTCGCTACCCCAACCTTTTAGGGAACGCGCATTCAGATGGTACTTACGTCTTCAGTGGATCCAAGTGATTAGTATTTTCAAGTATATGCTTTAGCAAAGTTTTCGAAAATACAAAAAGTTTTCAAAAGATAAAGAATAGCTAAAGTTTCAAGTTGAGCCAAGAAAAGTAGATTGAGATTATTTATTGCTTGAGTATGCATGTTTTGAGTTATACATGTTTAGTTTAGTTTTCTTTCAAGCATATCAGTATCTCATATGATTTTCATATCGTTCTAGAAGCATGTTTGCATATTTCGAGTTTTTGTGAGCTAGATAGCACTTACTAAGCTTTTTGCTTATAGATGCATTTCCTCTTATTGCAGATAAAGGTAAAGGCAAGCAATTCTGAAGGAAGACGACGAGGCGGTGCTGAGTAGAGTGTGTGTGGTGGCTGATTATGGAGAGATCTTCGAGACAAGACAATTTAACTATTCAAACTACAATGTTATAGTTTATTCAGATTTTAAGTTCTTGTTTATGGAGTTAGTAAACATTTAAGTTTTGGATAGTTTTACATGCTCAATTGCTTAGAGTAAAGTTTCCATGTCATTTCAATTAGCTTATATAATCTTATGCTTGCATTGGATGAGTAGAAATGTGAATAGATGGAGATATTGATACATTGTTAGAAAATAGACGCATGTGCCAAGATAGTATCAAATTCTCTTTGAACTAAGTTTTTATTGCTTAAATATGTTTAGAAAAGTTGCATTCATATTTCATAATGCTTTAGCAAAGTTATAGAACCTTGCATGATGAGTTTGAATGGTTAGAAGTAAAGTTTGGCACAAACCTTAGTGTTAAAGTTCAAACAACTTTTGTAGTTTGTTTTCTTGCGTAAAAGTCCTAATTTTAAGTTTATGGATTCATTTTGATTGGCTAAACTGTTTAGAAAATTGGTATAGAGTATAGAAATGGTGTCATGATCTTATTTGGTTCGAAATTGAAGGAATGGTGGGCTTAAAAAGCAAGGGCCGAAATCTGTAAAACAGATTTCAGCCATATCAGTCGACTGATGACGTCATCAGTCGACTGATACAGGCTGTTTAATAAGGTAAGGCTGTTTTTCGATGGGTTTTGGCTATGGGATTGAGAAGAGAGTATGACATGGTATTAATATACATGATTGCTTAAGTTAGAATATAATTGTTAGCAGAATTTAAAAGAAAAAAAAAGATTTCCGCAATTTTCTTTAGTCATGTATAAGAGTTGAGAAGTAGAGTAAAGTAACGATCCGTCTGAAGACAGTAAGAGGTCGGGTCGCTACAAACAGAGCCCCAGGCTCTGATACCACTTGTTGGTGTTGGGAACGGGTGTATGTTGACATGGATGCGGGTTTGTAATTTTAAAATTAATTACGTGCAGCGGAAGGTTTAGCATAAATAATTTTTTAAATTATTTAACCACACATCTAAGCATGCAACTTTATCTTGTGTAGACATGATCATATATTTAAAATTTTGCAGAAATATAAACTAATTTACTTATTACCTCGCGTAACTCGAAGGAAGGGACGAGATCCAACCGTAAGTGTCCCTCGGAAGCTCCGCCTCTATTCGCGTCCACGCCGAGTATCTTCGGGATGACTTCGCAAAGACACGAGTTTCGTGTTCTTGAGAACTACTAGATTCTCCGAGAACGCGACAAGAAAAACCAAAAGAGAAGTAATCACATCGGAAAAACTCACTACCAAGGTTTGTCGGAATCACAATTCCGGCGAGAAGGAGGAAGATGACTTGCGCCCAATCCCAAGGTGATAATGGCCGGAGAGGAAGATCGTCCCAACGGAAGAACTTCGTCGCCTTGGTGCTTCTCCTTGTGCTCACGGCAAGAAGAAGGGAGAAGAATCTTGTGGCCGGCTAAGAGGAAGAAGGGAGGAGAGGGAGAGAGCCCAAGCAAGAATACTTCGATTGATTTCTAAGCCTTGCCTTGGGTCCTTTATATAGTGGCCTCTCAACCATCAAGCCTCTCAAAAAAGAGACTTATTCCATCATGCCAAGTCTTGATTTTATATCATGGTTAAAATCATATTTTAATTCATGATAAAAATCAACCAAGTCTCCTTTTTTCTTATGGAATAAATTTCTTTATCATGGTAAATCAATCCATGATTGATTTTATAAAATAAATCAATCCATGGTTCATTTTAATTTCCATAAACCATACCTTGGTTTATTATATATAAAAATTTATATCATCCATAATTTTATAAAACAAACCACACTTGGTTTATTTTATAAATTGAACCAAAAACTTGGTTCTCTCCCTTTGTTGTGGCGGGCCAAGCAAAGAGGATGGAGACCCTCTTTGGCCGGCCCATCCAAGCCACGCCCTAATGAATTAAACTTATTTAATTCATCTATTAAGTCTTCAAAAGACTTTGTAACGCCCGCCTTTTTCCCACAGCTTATGGTGTGGCGAGAAAGCGGCGTTACGCTAACATACATGTATGCATATGAATATCATAATGCAGCTGAATAATTTTTTTTTCTTTATACACATGCGTTTAACCATGCAACTAATACTTGAATCATGTATATATGCCTTAACCATCATTCATGAACATGGTGGCATTGTAACTTGGCATATTAATATCATACGTAGCATCATGATATAAACATTCCATAACTCATCCATATGCATCATAAGTAGTAAGTTATTCTTTAGGCATAACTATCATAGGTATAGCATAGAACCTAAGAAAGCATTTCAAAGCACAAGGCATGCAACAAGTATAAATATGATAATCCTTTTTCTCTTTCCTTTGCCATGTCACTACCACACACACACTCTTGCCCCTCCTGCTGCTTCACATAATAACCTCTTGCTTGATCTGCGGTATAAGAAAATAAGACTATAAGCACATAGGCTTAGTAAGACCCTTTCCTACTCACTAAAAATCATACGTCACATAAAACATAAACATATGAAACATTTGACATAGCATAATTCTAAACATAAGACATAAGCATATTCTTAACATAAAACATAAGCATATTCTTAACATAAATCATAAGCATATGAACATTTAACATAGCATGATTCTTAACATAAAACATAAGCATAAAACATACTTATCATGACATAATTCTTAACATAAATATAAGCATAATCATACTTATCATGACATAATTCTTAACATGAACATAAGCATAAACATACTTATCATGGCATAATTCTTAACATGAACATAAGCATAAACATACTTATCATGGCATAATTCTTAACATGAACATAAGCATAAACATACTTATCATGACATAATTCTTAACATGAACATAAGCATAAACATACTTATCATGGCATAATTCTTAACATGAACATAAGCATAAACATACTTATCATGACATAATTCTTAACATGAACATGAGCATAAACATACTTATCATGGCATAATTCTTAACATGAACATAAGCATAAACATACTTATCATGGCATAATTCTTAACATGAACATAAGCATAAACATACTTATCATGGCATAATGCATAACATGAATGAATGCATGAGTCAAATACATATATCATAAGGATGCTTATTCATTTCAACATGAAAGGTTCCATAAGTAAAAGAAAGCTCATACATCACATACAATGCCATAGGAAGCCCTTTGAACCCTTGATTGGATTTAACCCTAAGTCCTAGCCCTAAATCATGCATTGGCTGAAACCCTAGAAGGGTAATAAGTCCATAGGAAAATTCATATAAGTCACCATTAATATCCATTATATCATAGAAAACATACTAACCATGCTTGAAGGGTTGAATTTTAAACCTAACCATGGTACATGGATGGTGGCCGAAACCCTAAAGGGGTTTTAGGGTGCTACAAAATTCCCCAAATCATACTTTTATGCTTAACTTATCATGAGTAAACATTAGGAAACATAAGAGGGGTTTTTAACATCACCTTAGCCCCAAAAACATGCTTGGCCAAAAATCTTAGAAGCCTTAATCCTTTGTTTTCTCAACATTAATCCCAAACAACATCTTAAATCTTGATAAACAACATAAACTATTATACCACAGGTGAGGAAGTCTTACTTTTCCTTATCTTGGATATAATCCTTGAATAGAAATAAAAAGAAACCTTCTTGACCCTAGACCTCTCCTTAGCCCTTGTAGCCTTGTAGAAAGCCTTGGATCTTCAAGATGGAGTCCTTTGTGAAGCTTTTATAAGGGAGACAAACCCTTGTGGGTTTCGGCTAGAAGAAGGAAGAAGAGGGAGAGGAATAGCCTTGGTGGAAGAAGAGAAGAAGAAGAGTAACTTCAATGTCTCTTCCTTTCTCACCTACTCCTTTTATACCCAAATGAAGGGGGCAAGTGAAGAGACATGATGCCTCCTCTCATGGTGACCCTTCACTTCCTTTAGCCTCAACTAAAATCCTCTTCCTTTTCCACTAGCACTCCCTTGCAAGGTGAATTGGTTAGTACATGCATGGTGATACATTAGGTCCAAGGTTCAATCCTTAGTGCATGCACTTTATTTCTATTTTATTTTTTTCTTTTATTTTCGGCAATGCCCCCTATGGCCCACAAATTTCCATGCTAATATTCCTAATTGAAACCCATTTCTATTTATATTAAATTCTACCTAAGATCCACTAATAACCATGGTACTAGAAAAGCACATGTAAGGCCCATTAGTACTTAGCTTCTTATTCCATATAGAAAATCATGGATAATCATGCTAAGGTTCCTACTAGTATCCCTATATTGCTCGAGAATCTATCTAGGCATGATCAATATTTTAAAGAAAATATTGAGAAAATTTTACGGGTCATTACAGACTTAGCCATTTTACGCATCCGATGCGTTTCTGAAAAATTCAGATTCGACTTATCGTTTGGCTTAACCAAACCTAATCTCTCTTGATTGGAAAATATAATTTTCAACTCATTTTAAATCCCTCAGATTACTCGTAGTGCGTGTGACTAAATAGGCTTTCGATTTATGTTGGTCGTCTATAATTAATCAATTATAGAACGATCATAAGTGGCACCTAGTAGTACATCATGATCCCCAATTAATCGAAAGATCAACGGTTGACCTCAGAAACAATTCTGAAACCCTTCAGCAGCTATAATGAATCGTGCCCCATTCCCTTCACCATCTTATAACCACTTGGTTCAGGACATGGTCTATGTGTGTCAGTCCCCACTAGGCTAACTACGTCACACCTAGCCCAAGTAACGTTTTCTCGTCCTACGGATTCTAATTACTCTCATGTATTTAAGAGATTCATACTCTGAACATGTCATGCTCTGGCCAGAGGCTTCGAGTAACAATTCGACGATAGACCTCGGGTATACATCTCCTCGCAAGGAGTGGTGAATCCTTTGTAGGTTGTTCAAACATCTTCGGGCACTTCGGCTTATACCCAATCATCCTGGGTCCACACCTCCTTGGAGATGCTTGCTTATGATGTCAAAGTATAAGTCTCCATTGTTGATGCAGTCTGGCCCTGATTGTTGTTTTGGTGTTGACACCGATTTTAGTTGAGGTTGATTATGTTGACTATGATGATTATGATTATGTCCTGGTCGGGGATCAGGCATGGTATGAAATCCTAGCCTGGAGGGCTAGGTGTTGATTATGATGATTATGATTAAGTCCTGGTCGGGGATCAGGCATGGTATGAAATCCTAACCTGGAGGGTTAGGTGTTGAAAATCCTATCTTAGAGGGCTAGGTGTGTGAAAAGTCCTGATTCGGAAGAGGTGGGTGAAAAGTCCTAGCTTGGAGGGCTAGGTGAAAAGTCCTAACTTGGAGGGTTAGGTGCAAATTCCCATCATGGAGAATTAGGTGAAAAAGTCCTGGCTTGGAGGGTCAGGTCCTAGCTTGGAGGGCTAGGTTTGGAAAGTCCTAATCCGGAAGAGTTGGGTGAAAAGTCCTAGCTTGGATGGCTAGGTGAAAAGTCCTAACTTGGAGGGTTAGGTGCAAATTCCCATCTTGGAGGGTTAGGTGAAAAATCCTTAGCTTGGAGGGCTAAGGTGGATGAAACCCGAGCTTGGAAGGCTGGGTTGGAGTCCCTGGATCGGTCTGGTGACCGATCAGGGAGTTGGCACGCTGCTCCTTCGTGGATCGGTCTGGTGACCAGTCCAGCGATGACTGATCGGTCTGGTGACCGATCAGGCAGCAGGTGTTGCCCTGTTGCTTGGCTCCTGATCGGTCTGGTAACCGATCAGGGAGCAAGCAACTTCCTCACTGCCTTACACTTGATCGGTCTGGTGACCGATCAGGGAGTGAACAGTGAGTTGAGTTCCCCTTTGGGTCAGCTCCTGAATGGTCCGGTGACCGATCAGGGACTTAGGATCTGATTATCGGGGTTACTGTTCATCGACCCTGATCGGTCTGGGTGACCGATCAGGAATCATTCTGATCGGTCCGGTGACCGATCAGGCTTGTGTTGCCGTGAGAGCTGGAGTCCCAGCGAAGTGGTGGATCGGTCGGGTGACTGACCCACAAGCTCTGGATCGGTCTGGTGACCGATCACTTTAATTCAAATTGCTTGTCAGACGCTCTGATCGCGTCTGACCACATCCGATTCTCTGCGCTTAGCTTCTGATTCTTGATTTACTGGATGATATGCTATTCTAACAGTCTGATTAAGCTGCAGGTGACAGGGGAGGATTCAAACACTCAAGGAGAAGTCAATGGAGGCTTTCCTTGGAGCAGGTTTGTCCGTTTTACCATCTCAGGTTGCAACGGCCGAGTTGCAGACTGGAGCTTGGCTGAGGGAAGCTCAGGGAGTCCAGGGATAGCTCAGTGGTAGCTGGCGTTGGCAGATGAGCAGCTGGGAGCTGCAAAGATGGTGTCATCTGATGCTGAGTGGAGAAACAAAAAGGGAGGAAGAAGGCTTCGTGGAAGCAGAGTAAGAATTCTGGTTTCTTGCCGCGCCTTGTGTTCTCCACAACTAGCTTGCTGTGTTCCTGAAGTTGTCATCACCTTGAGCAAGCGATTGCATTCTTGAAGCAACCATCCATTACTTGAGTGCTTGAAGGAGAGAACAAGGAGCTTGGAGTCCGACAGCGGGAAGACACGAGGAAGGGTTTCTTGCGTGAGATCGCCGCTGGGTGGAGCTCGGGATAAGCTTGTTGTGTTCTTGTCCTTGCTAAGTGCTGAGTAAGAGTTCTTCTCTGTGTTTCATTAAGCTTAAATCTATAACCTTGTTTAAAACGCTGTGGAGAAGTTTCTCCACCGAGAAGGAGGTTGCTTTATATCCGGTGAAGATCGGGGCTTGATCTGTCGACGATCAAGGTATCACCCACCTTAAGGGCACGCCAAGGAGTAGGGGCAAGTTATCCCCGAACCTTGTAAATCCTCTTGTTAGCATTTTTGCTGGTTGTGTTTGATTGCATTCGTTTTGTGTTTTTGGTTTCTGCACTGCTTTGGTTCCATTTGTTTTCTTCTGCTGTGCTACTGACTTGGTTGAGTGCAGAAATTTTATAAGTGACAAAGCTTTTAAGTGTTTGGCTATATTCACCCCCCTCTCTAGCCATCCGGGTTCCAACAAGTGGTATCAGAGCTTGAGGCTCTGCTTTTATGGATTAACAACCGAGAGCTACATCCATGGCATTGAGGGAAGGCTTTTCCACCACCCGACCTCCATTCTTCGATGGCGCCGACTTCCAATATTGGAGATCGAAGATGGAATATTATTTGAAGATGGACATCAATACTTGGTTCGCGGTGAAGGAGGGCTTCACCCCAACTAAGGATGATGATGGTAAAGAACTTGAGTCGTGGAGATGGACTGCCGAACAAACTCGAAAGAGTGAAGCCGACGCGAAGGCGATTGTCACTCTACAATGTGGCATGAACAAAGACCAACTCATCAAGGTTGGTCCTTTCACAAGTGCAAAGGACTTGTGGAACAAACTCATCGAACTTCACGAGAGCACCCGAGATTCAAGAATCGCCAAGAGGGACTTGTTCCTCAATCAACTCCAAAATCTCTCCATGAAGGAGAATGAAACGGTAAGTGAGCTCCATAGCCGGTTCAAGGAAGTTCTCAATGGACTTCATTCGATTGATGAAAAGGTCGAGAATCGCGACCTTGTGAGGTATGTACTAAAAGCATTTCCAAGGAATACTTTGTGGTCATCCATGGTGGATGCCTACAAAGTATCTAAGGATTTTTCCATTGTTAAGTTAGATGATTTGTTTTGTGAAATGGAATTGCATGAAATGGCTAACAAAGGCCCCAAGGAGAAGGGGATTGCCTTAGTTGCAGGGGACCGATCCATCAAGAAGAAGAAGGAGAAGGTGGTCTCTATATCTTCATCCTCTTCCGAATCTGAGTCCGATTCCGAGGAAGATGGCAGCGGCTCTTCTTCCTCCGAGATGACGAACTTTGTGAGAAGAATGATGAGAAGGGGTCGGCGCTTCAAGGGTAGAGGTAACTCTAGTGAAGCTAAACTTGATAAGACTAATGCATCTTGCTTTGAGTGTGGTAGGAAAGGGCATTTCAAGAATGAATGTCCGAAACTAAAGAAGAAGGAGGAGAAATCCAAAAAGAAAGAAGAAAAATTCAAGAAGAAGAAGAAGGCCTTGAAGGCCACTTGGGATGAGTCATCCTCAAGCTCATCCGATAAAGAGAAGGAGGAGAAGAGCACAAGGCATGTGGCACTCATGGCATTGGGAGATCAAGAGAGCAGTGATGAATCTTCCAACTCATCAAACGCAGCTTCATCATCTTCGGATGATGAAGAGGTAACTTCTCCCGAACTCGAAAAGTGTTATAGAGCAATTGCATGTTTAACTAGTATGCTTAAGAAGTCAAAGAATAAGGTAAAGCATTTCAATTAGAAATTGATCAATCGAAATTATCTAGAGATGATAACATTGATGATTTGCATGTTGACATGTTAGAAGATGAGATCAAATCATTAAAACTTGAGATTGATCAATTGAAATCCTCTAGGGTTGAGGATTTAGACAATTTGAATGATGAATCTCTAGTAGAGGAAAACCAATCATTGAAGAGTGAAGTTGAGAGACTCAAGAATATTCTTGAGAAGTTCTCAACTAGCTCTAAGACCCTAGATATGATCTTGAATGCCCAAAGGGCAGTTTACAATAGGGTCGGTATTGGTTATCGTCCTAAGGAACCCTCATTTGTGTCTCTCATGTCTAGGACTGATATGAGACAATCTAGGACACCCAAAATTCAAAAGAAAGTTGTCAAGGCATGGGTGCCTAAGTCTTGTTTAGTTGATGCTTTAGGTCCCAAGGTTTGGGTACCTAAATCTTCTATTTTTCGAATTGTGTAGGTTATGATTGAGGGGGAGCATCTATCAACTTAGTTCGTTGATAGTGGATGCTCCAAACACATGACCGGGGATAGATCATTGTTTACCACACTTCACAAGAAAAGTAGAGGTAATGTTTCATTTGGTACCTTAAGGTCATAGGAATAGGAGACATTCAAATATCCGAATGTCTTAGAATTTCAAATGTCCTTCTAGTCAAGGGGATGAAATTTAATCTCCTAAGTGCGAGTCAATTGTGTGACACGGGTTACACAATTGATTTCCAACCAAGTCAATGTCTAGTTAGACAACATGACACCTTGGACACGGTACTAGTAGGAACAAGAGTAGACAATATTTATCAAGTTTCATTTAAAAGTGCTACTAATGTTTCTGCTAAGTGTTTCATGTCAAAAGAAGAAGAGTCCACCCTTTGGCACCGGAGGCTATCACATGTGAACATGAAGAACATCCGGAAGTTGGCCAACAAGGGGTTAGTTCGTGGCTTACCAAGCATCAAGTATGAAAAAGACAAACTTTGTGATGCATGTCAAATGGGTAACCAAACAAAATCTGCACATAAAGGTAAAAGCACTGTAAGTACTTCCACTGCATTAGATTTACTTCACATGGATCTATTTGAGTGTAGTACTATCATATCATTGAATGGAAGTAGATATTGCTTTGTGATCATTGATGATTTTACTAGATATACATGGACTTACTTTTTGAAATATAAGGACCAAACCTCAGATGTTTTCATTTCTTTTTGTAGGAGGGTAGAAAATGAAAAATCATCAACCATTAAGGCAATTAGAAGTGATCATGGAGGTGAATTTCAAAATCAGAGGTTTTTAGAATTTTGTCAAGTTAGAGGTTATATACATGAGTTCTCTACTCCTAGAACACCACAACAAAATGGTGTTGTAGAAAGGAAGAACCGTGTACTTCAAGAGGCAGCACGAAGCATGCTTAATGAGTACTCACTCCCGAGTTACTTATGGGCTGAAGCTATAAATACAGCTTGCTATGTGCAATACCGGGTCCTCATTCATAGGTTTTTAGGAAAGACTCCCCATGAGCTTTGGTTCGGTAAACCACCTACGGTTAAACACCTTCAGGTGTTCGGTTGTAAGGTGTTCATCCTAAACACCAAGGATCATCTTGGAAAGTTCACGGCGAAGGCTGATGAAGGGATACTAGTCGGGTATTTTCTCGTTAGTAAAGACTACCGAGTCTATAACAAGAAGTCTAGATTAGTTGAAGAGTCTTCTGATGTTGTCTTTGAGGAAATTCCAAAAGGCAATGGTCAACCAGAAGATGAAGTACAATTCGAACTTAGGAGACTAATTTTGAATGAAAGTCCAAATATTGTTGATGGTGATGAATCCGATGACGGTGAACCTAGACAACCCAGTGATCAGCCGGATCCAGAGACTGAACTTATGTCTAGTGAGTCCATTCATGAAGAACCACCAACACCAAGGGAAACTAGATTAGCTTCTAGTCATCCCCAAGACCAAATTGTTGGAGACATCCATCACGGGGTTAGAACTAGATCATTCTGTTGGTGCCCTGGTTAGTTTTGATGTGATCCACCAAGTTAGTGGGGTCCTGTTGGTTTACTGATCCCTCTGCTAAGTGTACAGGAGCTTAGGTACGGAGGAAGTCGAGCGTAAGACGTGGCGGACGAGAAGGATTGCGTGGGAAAGCGAGCCGACGGGCTCGGTGCAATCCGAGGGACGCGGAAGCTGCGGAAGAGTACGCCGGTGGAACGAGAAGGACGTGCGCGGTGTCCGAGGGACGAGAAGCCGGGAGGAAGGACGCTCGAGGGGCGAAAGGCTGGAGTCGGGTTCGGGTGAGCCTAATTCCAGTTGGTCAGAAATCACCTAGAAGATCTACATACGAACGTCTTTTATAAAAGCTTTTAATTTAATCTTTTAATTAATGCTTTTAATTAAAAGCCAATTATAGCTTTTATTGAAGACGTTAATTAAAAGCTGATTATAGCTTTTATTAAAACGTTTTAAAGCTTTTAATTAAAGCTTGTTAAAGCTTTTAATTAAAAGCCGATTAGAGTTTTTTTAAAAGCTTTTAATCAAAGCTTGTTAAAGCTTCACACGTGATCAAAAGTCAAAACTTATCTTCAGAATAATCGAAACATTGAAGAGCCGATTAAAAGAGATAAATGTTTCTCTTTTAATTAAAGTTCAAAGTTTGATTGAGATAATCTTAGACCTACGATCAAGATCCAACTCAATCTTGTATCAACGATCAAGATCATATCACTCAACCTATAAATAGGCTTAGAGATTTAGATTCAAATTAATTGAGTTGTAAACTCTCTTTCTCTCTAAGCTTTCTCTGTGCTACAACTGTAAAGGCTTCTCCGCCTTAAGGAGTTTCTGTTTGAGCATCAACTGCCTTGGAAGCAACGACTCTGTTGCAACTAAGTTTATTTCTTTTTAAAGACGAGTGTTAGTGCTTATTTTTCATAAACCGTCTATTCACCCCCCTCTAGCCGGTCGACCCGATCCTACAAGTGGTATCAGAGCGGGTTCGCTTTTGAAGGACTAATCGCCTGAGAAAGCAACAAGACGATGGCCGGCGCGCACATTCATCCACCTAAATTCGAAGGGGATTTCACTGTTTGGAAGAAAAAAATGGAGGTATTTTTTCGTACAGATTTTGATATTCTTTTATCAATAAAATATGGTTTTGCAGTTCCTAAAGATGTGAACGGGGATGAAAAAGAAGAAAGCTTGTGGAATAAGAAGGAGCAGTCGGAATCTGTTGCCAATGGTAAAGCCGAGTTCCACCTCCTAACAGTCTTGCCTACTCAAGAGGTAAACCGGATCGGCAACTACCACTCCGCAAAAGAATTATGGGAGAAGTTCCTAGAACTTCATGAGGGTACCTCTGAAGCCAAATCAGCAAGAAAGGATCTCCTCCGGAACCAGCTGATAAACCTGCAAATGAAGGAAGGAGAAACAGTGGCTGAACTTCATGCCAAAATAAAGGAGTTAATCTCCCGACTCACCCAACTCGGCGAATCGGTAAGTAATCGCGACTCCATTCGATACGCCCTCAACGCCTTCCCAAGGACCCAGGAGTGGAGCTCAATCGTCGACGCTTATTACATCTCCAAAGATTTAGAGGTAAGTACATTAGATGAAATGTTTTCCATTTTCGAATTACACGAATCTCGGTGGGCAGGATCTAGAAAGACGAAGAATCTGGCCCTAAACACAAGGAGAACGGAGAAGGAGTCAGAATCCTCGACGGACAATGAGACAACGCAAATAGTAAGTTCGTTTAAAAGTTTTTTTTAAAGCTAATAACTTTTCGAGAATGCAGAAGAAAAGGCAGTCTCCGAAGAAATGAACTGTCCGATGCTACAACTGCAACGAGGAGGGACACCTAAAAGATCAGTGTCCCAAAATCAAAAACCAGCCAAAGAAAAAGAAGGCATTGAAGGCCACCTGGGACGAGACCTCGTCGGACGAATCAGAAGTTCAAGAGTACGCGGGACTTGCGCTGATGGCAAGTCATCAAGAGGGGAGCAGTGCTGAAGGGGGAGCGACATCAGAAAGCGACAACGAAGAAGGAACCTCGCTTTTCGAAAGCGATCCGGTAAGTGAGGTTTGTTTTTTTCCTCATGATCAATTGTATGCTGGTGTTAAAGCCTTGCTCAAATCTAATTGCAGATTAGAAAAAGAAAATTCTAAATTAAAAAATGAAAATATTGATCTGAAAAATTTAGTTGAGAAATTAGAATGTGATATTGTCTGTTTGCGACACAAGAAAAATAGTTATCCTGAAAAGTTGAATTGGTATTTTAAAAACCATAAAGGCCAATTTAAAAAGGTGCCAAAGAATTACATTCAATCCAAATTTTTAGTTAATCCTGTCGATAGAAATCTATTTTGGATACCAAAATCAATTTTGAATTAGTTTTCTATTACTGCATAATTTTTCTTGCAAAATTAGAAATAGATTTTAATTTGGAAATTTTTGTAAAAAGCAATAATTTTATCTTCCACCTGTACAAAAATTATTTAAAATTTTCCAATGGACGAATTAATTTCTATAAATTTTTAATTGAAATTCATATTTTTTAATTTTAAAAAATATTTGAAAATTTTTTATTCAAAAATTAAATTTCGGTGATATGCACTTAATCTATTCACGGCTCAAAAAAAAAATGTTTCACATTTTTCTAAGTTCTAATCATATTTTTTCCTTTCCCTATTTTTTGTTCCCTATTTTTGCTGTGATCAAAGGGGGAGAGTGGCCTGAAGTTCAGGGGGAGATGATAGTTTTGCATGTCAATATGGGGGAGATGATAGTTTTGCATGTCAATATTTTTTCCCATGCTTAATTTAGTTTTACTAAATTCTTTATTTTTTGATTTAACCCTAATTGAACTTGGATTGATACACATCAAAAAGGGGGGGATTGTTGGTGCTCCGGTTAGTTTTGATGTGATCCACCAAGTTAGTGGGGTCCTGTTGGTTTACTGATCCCTCTGCTAAGTGTGCAGGAGCTTAGGTACGGAGGAAGTCGAGCGTAAGACGTGGCGGACGAGAAGGATTGCGCGGGAAAGCGAGCCGACGGGCTCGGTGCAATCCGAGGGACGCGGAAGCTGCGGAAGAGTACGCCGGTGGAACGAGAAGGACGTGCGCGGTGTCCGAGGGACGAGAAGCCAGGAGGAAGGACGCTCGAGGGGCGAAAGGCTGGAGTCGGGTTCGGGTGAGCCTAATTCCAGTTGGTCAGAAATCACCTAGAAGATCTACATACGAACGTCTTTTATAAAAGCTTTTAATTTAATCTTTTAATTAATGCTTTTAATTAAAAGCCGATTATAGCTTTTATTGAAGACGTTAATTAAAAGCTGATTATAGCTTTTATTAAAACGTTTTAAAGCTTTTAATTAAAGCTTGTTAAAGCTTTTAATTAAAAGCCGATTAGAGTTTTTTTAAAAGCTTTTAATCAAAGCTTGTTAAAGCTTCACACGTGATCAAAAGTCAAAACTTATCTTCAGAATAATCGAAACGTTGAAGAGCCGATTAAAAGAGATAAATGTTTCTCTTTTAATTAAAGTTCAAAGTTTGATTGAGATAATCTTAGATCTACGATCAAGATCTAACTCAATCTTGTATCAACGATCAAGATCATATCACTCAACCTATAAATAGGCTTAGAGATTTAGATTCAAATTAATTGAGTTGTAAACTCTCTTTCTCTCTAAGCTTTCTCTGTGCTACAACTGTAAAGGCTTCTCCGCCTTAAGGAGTTTCTGTTTGAGCATCAACTGCCTTGGAAGCAACGACTCTGTTGCAACCAAGTTTATTTCTTTTTAAAGACGAGTGTTAGTGCTTATTTTTCATAAACCGTCTATTCACCCCCCCCCCTCTAGCCGGTCGACCCGATCCTACACATTCTTCCGGAATGAGGCTAATGAAGTTGCCCTGATTTTCGAAATTGAACCTAGAAAAATTGATGAAGCATTAAGTGATCCCGATTGGATCATTGCAATGCAAGATGAATTAGGTCAATTCGAGAGGAGTCAAGTTTGGGACTTAGTCCCTAGACCTAAGAAGACCACCATCATTGGAACCAAATGGGTCTTCAAGAACAAATTGAACCATAAGGGAGAAATCATTAGGAACAAGGCACGATTAGTAGCCAAGGGCTACAGTCAAGTTGAAGGTCTTGATTATGATGAGACTTATGCTCCCGTGGCACGATTAGAGTCCATCCGATTGATGCTAGCATTTGCAGCACATCGTGGTTTCAAATTATATTAAATGGACGTCAAATCGGCCTTTCTAAATAGTCTAATTACGGAAGAGGTCTATGTCGAACAACCATCGGGGTTTGAGAGTTCCGAATTTCCAAACCACGTGTTCAAGCTCAAAAAGACACTTTAGGGCCTTAAACAAGTACCCCGGGCTTGGTATGAGCGGTTGTCAACATTCTTAATTGAGAAGGGCTTCGTTAGAGGCCAAATAGACCCTACATTATTTCTACGGAGAGATGGTGACAATATTTTTGTAGCCCAAGTATATGTCGATGGCATAATTTGTGGCTCAAACAATAAGGGATATTTAAATGAGTTCATTGGACACATAGAGAGTGAGTTTGAAATGAGTCTAGTGGGAGAGTTGACTTTCTTCCTTGGACTTGAAATCAAGCAAACTCGCGATGGTATCCATGTGCACCAATCAAAGTATACACAACAAATGCTTCGAAAATTCAATATAAGTGATTCAAAAGAGGTAACCACTCCCATGGCTACAAATACAAGATTAGACAATGATGAGAGTGGTAAACCTGTTGATTTGACTCAATATCGGAGCATGATAGGTAGTTTACTATATCTCACAGCTAGTCGACCTGATATTCTCTTCGCTGTGGGTATTTGTGCTAGGTATCATGTTTGTGCCAAGGAGTCTCATTTAATCGCTGTTAAGAGAATTTTGAGATATCTTAAAGGCACAATAGGAGTCGGTCTATGGTACCCCCATACCGAATCATTTGATCTAATTAGCTATACGGATTCCGACTACGCTGGATGTAAGTTGGACCGGAAGAGCACAAGTGGGGGTTGACAATTCTTAGGTTCGTCCTTAGTAAGTTGGTCAAGTCAGAAGCAACATTGTGTTGCTCTTTCGACGACCGAGGCAGAATATATCGCCATGGGAGAGAGCGTATCACAATTGTTGTGGATGATTGCATGTGTTGTGTGATAACATTAGCACAATGAATCTAACCAAGAATCCAGTCCATCATTCTAGGACCAAACACATTGAGGTGCGTCACCACTTCATTAGGGATCATGTTGCTAGGGGAGATATTGTACTCTCACATGTAGAGTCCAAATCAAACCTAGCTGACATCTTCACTAAACCACTCTCCGAAAATGAATTTAGTTTCCTAAGGCGGAGTTGGGAATGTGCCGCGCTTCATGAATTTCAAAATACATTCAAACCCTTCATAATTATTTTAAATTTGTTGGGAAATAATTGGGTAACTTTGGGGACATCTCACACAAACTATAAGGTTTACCAAAACATTTTTGTTTGCTAGAAATGGGGTGAGATGTTAGGATCAACTTAATTTCTCAAAATGTTAATGCATCCCTTGAGAAATTGAGTTGACGAGATAATAATCACTTCGGTGACCAAGTATGGGGAAAACCATTGCATAACATATGTGTATATGACTCCATGATCATACTTGGACATTCCAATTAAGGCAACTTGATTGGAAACCTGAATTTGATACAAACTTGGCACAAATTGTTTGAATGATTGTTGATTGAGTTTGACTCCATTTGGATGGATCAATGTGATTGTTGAACCTATAAGGACTTTTGATCCTTGTTCAGGGATCAATTTTAGTCATGAGATCATGTCCAAGTTCGATAAACTTCATCAGATCTCGTTGGAAAAATTCCAAAAATCTGAGATTGAATGTTTCAGATCGTATCAAGGAGTTTCAGGAACCCTGATCGGTCACCGGACTGATCAGGCATAAGGCTGATCAGTCCCCGGACCGATCTAGCCCCATCCTGTAACGATCGGTCCACAGACCATTCAGAGAGGCGTAAGTGACTTTACGAAATTCTGATCAAACTTTCTAATCCAGCCTGGATCGGTCTCCGGACCGATCTGGCATCCTATGGCGATCGGTCCACAGACCGATCAGGGAGCTCACAGGTTTCTCTCCGAATCCTTCCTGATCGGTCAACAGACCGATCAGGAGCACTCCTGATTGGTCACCCGACCGATCAAGATCTGTGTGTCTCAGTTTTTATTTCAAAAGAGTCTATCGAATATGTATATGAAGCTAATCATGTTTTGGTGTTTGTTCTTATTGTTGTGCCGTGACCTACTTGTGTTGGTCATGACTCTACCTTTCCATGCTTCACCTTATGATCAAATGTTCTATCTCTTATTCACTGATTGGGTCTTGTCTTTTGATCTACCGTTAATCTTGTGTCGTGATTTTTTGGTTTGAATTCTTTCCATGATCAATTCAATCATTCCAATCGTTAGGAAATCTTCTAAGGGTAAAGAACCTATGGTGGAAAGCTCAAAGGGCAAAGACCCTTCAGTATCTACACCGTCTCCAAGGCCTCCACCACCTCTACATACTCGATTTCAGAGTATTAGTCTTGCTCTCAAATTCCAATGGCACAACTTTAAACTCATGCCGTGTCGAACTATAGACCCAACCTTTATCTATGAACATTGTCCAACAATTTGACAAAGAATTGAATTTTATAATCTTCAACCCATTTTGCACCTTGAAGGCCCGATAAATCTTGATCTGGTCTCTGAATTCTACAACAACATGATCAGTGGAGAGGGTACGGAGTGGAAAACCCGTGTCGCCAGCGTCGACCTCGATTTTAATCGATCTATTTTCACTGATTTTCTCAGCTGTCGCCGATCAGAAAATGATTTCTTTCTCTATCTATTTCATCCTGATCCCCTTCCGGTTCCCTTCGATGGAGTGACTCCTGATTCCATCTATGAGTACTTTCTAGGTCATCCCAGGCCAAGGGGTTTTGGTGAGCGCACCCGTGATTTTCTCACATTTCCTGCTCTTCGCCTTTCCCCTGTTGACTATGTGCTGTTTAAGATTATCACCAATTGTCTCCTACCCACTACTTCGAACCACCTGGATGAGATTCACCCGTTCCACTGCTTGATGCTCTACGGAATGCATCAGCAGTTAGATTTTGATCCGGTGGCTTCGGTCTATTTCTCTATCATTGTTCATAGTCTTCCGACCACCCAGACAGTCTACATGCCATTTGGCCATATCATCACTGCCTGGCTGGCGTCGGTCGGCATTGACATTTCACAGGGTCATATTATACCCATGGTTCGACAAGACTGCCGTCTGGACCGTCGCATGCTAGCTCAGTCCGGCATTGTTCTCGGGCCCCAGGGGTTGAGGTGGAAGGATCGCAGACGTGAGGGGAAGCTACCGAGAGCAGTTCATCACCAGGGCCGCCAGCTGATACTGCAGATTACGACGGGTGGGCTCTTGACCTACACTGGCAAGTTGCAGAGATAGAGCGGATGATGGAGCACGAGTTGCATATCTCAGAGCTCTGGCGATGGGAGGTCAGCTCTGAGTTTCAGTCTTTCGATCGTCAGCTCGACGCTCTCGCATCCGACGTCTCAGAGATCAGCTCACTACAGGACACCTGGTATGAAGAATGGTATCATCATACATTTCCTGATGGTGCATCCCCGAGCGGCCCTCCGCCTGGAGGTGTTATATGTATTACAGATTCTTCAGACGATGAGCGTTGATGGCACTGTCTGGCCTGATGACTGTTGTGCTTGGATTATTTCTGTAAGGAGTTTGACTTAGGTGCATTGATATGCATCTGTTTGATTGTTTGGTTGGATGTTGCCTTATCTGTGTCCATTTGACTACTATCTGTTGATATGTCTCATTTTACATGCCTATGTTCATGCTTATGATGTCATGCTCATATGATACATATGCTTGTTTTGCCATGCTCAATTTATGTCATATGTGTTTCATATGCTTATCAAGAATCAAAACCAATCATTGTTGTTTTGGGATACCCCTAGGGTTGAGGGGGAGTATGGTTTAAACTTAACAGCCCGTCTAGACCCCTTTTCGGTGTTCGACAAAGGGGGAGAGTGTTGGTTGGTTAAGTTTAGGATGATTATAGGGGGAGGATCTTGATTCCCCTATGATAAGTTGAGAAAATTGATTGAGAATCCATAAACTTAAAATCGGGTTGTCAAACAACAAAAAGGGAGAGATTGTTGATGCAGTCTGGCCCTAATTGTTATTTTGGTGTTGACACCGATTTTAGTTCAGGTTGATTATGTTGATTATGATGATTATGATTAAGTCCTGGTCGGGGATCAGGCATGGTATGAAATCGTAGCCTGGAGGGCTAGGTGTTGATTATAATGATTATGATTAAGTCCTGGTCGGGGATCAGGCATGGTATGAAATCCTAGCCTGGAGGGCTAGGTGTTGATTATGATGATTATAATTAAGTCCTGGTCGGGGATCAGGCATGGTATGAAATCCTAACCTAGAGGGTTAGGTGTTGAAAATCCTAGCTTGGAGGGCTAGGTGTGTGAAAAGTACTGATTCGGAAGAGGTGGGTGAAAAGTCCTAACTTGGAGGGCTAGGTGAAAAGTCCTAACTTGGAGGGTTAGGTGCAAATTCCCATCTTGGAGAATTAGGTGAAAAAGTCCTGACTTGGAGGGTCAGGTCCTAGCTTGGAGGGCTAGGTTTGGAAAGTCCTAATCCGGAAGAGTTGGGTGAAAAGTCCTAGCTTGAAGAGCTAGGTGAAAAGTCCTAACTTGGAGGGTTAGGTGCAAATTCCCATCTTGGAGGGTTAGGTGAAAAATCCTTAGCTTGGAGGGCTAAGGTGGATGAAACCCGAGCTTGGAAGGCTGGGTTGGAGTCCCTGGATCGGTCTGGTGACCGATCAGGGAGTTGGCACGCTGTGTTGGTGCAAGTTGCATCAATGATGTTCTCCTTTAAGTGTTTTAATGTTTGACTATATACTTTAGTCAGTGATACACTAAACAGATAAAGGGGAGCAAAGGAGAAGTAACCTAAGTTGAAGAAAAGTCCTAGTTAATCTAGGCATCGGAACCCTAAGACCTAGCGAAGGGCTGCTAGGCACTTAGCAAAGGGCTGCTAGGTATCGTAACCCTAAGTCCTAGCGAAGGGCTGCTAGGCACCTAGCGAAGGGCTGCTAGGCATAGAAGACCTAGCGAAGGGATGCTAGGCACCTAGCGAAGGGCTGCTAGGCATTGAAGACCTAGCGAAGGGCTGCTAGGCACCTAGCGAAGGGATGCTAGGCACATGGCGAAGGACTGCTAAGGAATGAAGTCTTGGTCCAAGGGACTGAGCAACTTAACTGAGCGATGACTAAGGACAGGAGTAGAGACGGGTCAGGGTTTGGGCGTCTCGAGGTCCGGAGGTATCGGAAGCTAAGCAAAAGTCCACTCGAAGGGCTGGGTGGCAACCGTCTCCTGAAAGGAGTAGGTGAAGGGCAAGTTCTCGCGGATGGGAACTTGTGTCGGTTCGACCTAGGATTTCGTGGAGATCCAAAGTCCGAACCAAGTCCTTAGCTAATATCATATGTATATGTGCTTTGTATTTGTGTATCCTGCAGGTACCAAGATAGGAAGACAAAACAAGTGGCTGCCAGCCCTGAAGCAGGGCGCCCCCAGCAGTGGGGGCGCCCCCAACAGTGGGGGCGCCCCCAGAAAAAGCTATAAAGTGGCAGTTGTGTGAAGAATACAGAATAGGTGTCAAGCGGGGCGCCCGGAGCATCCGGGGCGCCCGAGTTTGAAGCTGTTTTGCTGTTTCGAGGACGAAACACAGGATAAGCCTTCACAGGGGCGCCCGAAAAGTCCAGGGTGCCCTGGTCAAAGGTCTTATCAGCTGCGGCGAGGTCGGCACAGGGATAAGAGTTGACCAGGTTTATCGGGGCGCCCCCAGGAGGCCTATATAAGGGGCTTCGACCCCTCTGCTTCATACACAATTGCTGTAAGACATTGTGATCATTCTGACCGACGACAACGCGCTAATAACGAGGCTCTACAATCGGGAGGCTGCAGGAGGAAGTGCGCAGCACTTCGGAGGTCCAGATCGACCGAGTTTCAGATTCTTGTTTGGTTTGCTTTTATTTGTTTCGTACTTAACTTTCAAATTATTCTTGCTTGTAATTGTACACTGTAAGATGAGTTTTCTCCGCCTCCGGAAATTTGAGAAAGGAGACCAATAGTGGACTCACACCGAGTACACAGGCCTTGGACGTACTGACCCTGGGGGGTTGGGAACCAAGTAAGTAAATCCCGCTGTGTCTCTGTATTGCTTTTATTTTATTTATTTACTTTTCCGCTGTGCTACTAATGTTCTAAGTTCAGAACGATCCGAGGTTTTCTACGAAGTTTCCGCGAGAGTTTTTCACGATCGATATTCACCCCCCCTCTATCGACGGCACCGGTCCTACAATTGGTATCAGAGCCGAGCCGCTCTTCACCGGACTAACCGCTGACAGAGCAACGACGCCAGGAGTTGAGGGGGAGCCCAGGGGTAAATCAGGTACTTTTAATTTTAAAATGTCCATTTTTAAATTCCATATTATCTGTTTCACGTGCAGGGAGAGAGGGCACTACAAAAATCAGTGCCCTACTCGTAAGACTCGATACACCACCGGCGGCTAAGGAGACACCAGCGCCACGAGTCCGGAAAAACAGGAATCACGTGCAATGCTTCAAGTACGGAAAATACGGACACTACAAGAACGAATGCCCGACAAAGGTACGCAAAATTTACGTTCCGAAAAGTTTCAAAATTCCTGCACTGCCTTTAGATAATTAAGTTAATTTTCCTGATAAATTAGATTTACTGCCCAATAGAATTAATATCTTGCATGTCAAATTAGAAAATGCAGATATGACTAAAATATCAGAAATTAATTGTTTAATTCAGAATATCAATTCAGTAATAAATAAAATTAATTCTGATAAAATTAATTTTGATGACCTTAATTCTGATAAAACTAATTTTGATAATTATACGTCTGATAATTTTAATTCAGATAAATTTTATCCTAAGGATAAATCCGAATTCAAATTCGAAAATCCTAAGGTTAAATCCGAATTCAAATTGGAAAATTCTTTAGATAATTATGAATTCAAATTTGAAAATCCGTTATACGAATTTGAATTCGAATCTAAAAATTCTAAATATAACTCTGAATTTGGTAAAATTAATCCAGAAATTAATTCTGAAAATCTTAAGGATAATCCAGAAATTAATTCTGAAAATCTTAAGGATAATCCAGAAATTAATTCTGAAAACTTTAAGGATAATCCAGAAATTAATTCTGAAAACTTAAGAATAATCCAGAAATTAATTCTGAAAACTTTAAGGGTAATCCAGAAATTAATTCTGAAAATCTTAAGGATAATCCAGAAATTAATTTTGAATTTCTTGAAAATATTGAAGATATGTTAGAGGATAATTCTGAGGATAAATTCGAAGATGAAATTCTCCTAGATAATAACTTAATCATAGAAAATATTGAAGATTATTACAAAACCATAATTAGTGGCCCAAATTACTCCACCTATGTTGAGGACATTGAAAGATATAATGTTGAAGAGGATACGGAATTGTCTAAGATTAGGGCCATAATCAATAAAAATTACAAAAATTCAAATAAATCAAAATTATTAGAAAAAATTGAAAAGAAAGATAAAGATGAAGAAGAAATTTTCGAAATAATGAAAATGACGAATTTAAACCCACAATTATTGATTAATCATTATAATCTTAATTAAATTCAAATTAAATCTTAATTAAATTCAAATTAAATCTTAACTAAATCTTAATTAAATTCAAATTAAATCTTAATTAAATATTAATTAAATTCAAATTAAAACTTAATTAAATTCAAATTAAATCTTAATTAAATCTTAATTAAACTCAAATTAAATCTTAATTTAATTCAAATAAAATCTTAATTAAATTCAAATTAAATCTTAATTAATTCTTAATTAAATTCAAATTAAATATTAATTAAATTCTTATTAAATTCAAATTAAATCTTAATTAAATTCAAATTAAATCTTAATTAAATATTAATTAAATACAAATTAAATCTTAATTAAATTCAAATTAAATCTTAATTAAATCTTAATTAAATTCGAATTAATTAAATCTTAATTATTCAAATTCAAATTAATTAAATCTTAATTATTCAAATTCAAATAATTAAATCTTAATTATTCAAATTCAAATTAATTATATGTTAAATTAAATTAAATTCAAATTAAATTAAATTAAATTTAAATTTAATTAAATCTAAATTCAACTTAAATTAATTCAATATCAATTAATTTCTAACTTCAATTAATTCTTAATTAGTCTGAATCCAACTAAAATCTTAAATAACTTAAACTCAAACTGAAATATTATTTTACCCAAACTGTAACAATTAAAATTAATAATATTAAATATGTTAAAGTGGGTTGGCATATTCGCAGTTTCACACGACATGTATCAAATCGGGAATTTGAAACATCTTTAGAAACTTAAATAAAATAATTTGAATTTTTTGACTCATGCATAATTGTCATGCCATGCATTTTGCTACTTCTTTCAAATATATGACATGTCATTCATATTTAAATTTTATGCATATATTAGAACGGCTATAGGAAAAAGAATAATTAAACTTGATCAACCTAGTATTGGGTGGCGGTGAGATGATAGTACGTTAGGGAAGCCAATTCTAATAAGATCAAGTATACTCTACTTGGTCTCTTTAGACTGGTGAAACTAGCCGAAGCTACCGATCCATGACCCAAACTAGTTAGACCAGAATTTTTCAAAAAGTAATTTTGAAAATGAAATGTCATTAAAAGGCTTTGTTAAGGAAAGGGTTGATGATCCAATAAGGCTACGGCCAAAGAAGGCCTAGTGCCTCGCCAAGACCTGGAAGCCGATTTTTGAAATTCAAATTCAAGTTACTTCTTGTCAAATTCAAATCTAACACAAGCTTCAATTAAATCTTAGAGTTAATAAATTAAGAAAAATGATTTAAACATCTCACAATACACCTATAAGGCAACAATGCTTGTTGTATTGATACATCTAAAATGGGTGAGATGTTAAGGACTAATGAATTGAAAAATATTTTTCAAAATTGTTTTTCAAAATTGTCAGAATATTTTCATAAAAATATATTTTCAAAATAGTGCTTCAACATAATAATGTTTTTATAGAATTCATGCTTGTCTGATTGATTATACATATTATACATTTTTCAAAAATATATCTTTTCAAAAAATTGTTTGACTCACTCAATTAGACACAAGCCTCTTAGGACAACACTAAAGTTTCTTAAGGCACTTAGATAGAGTCAAACAGTATCGGGTACAGGGGGAGTGCTTTTCATTTTTTTTAAAATGGTTTTCAAAAACTGCACTTTAAACATTACTATCATTTGAAAAATAATTTTTGAAAACTGTGCTTTAAATCATTATTACTTATGTTCTCAAAAAGGGTTTATGTTGTAAAAATTATATGTTCAAAAATTCACCTATTTCTTTGACTTTGATAAACCCTAAAGACACAGAGGAAAGGTCCACTTCATGATCTTCAAAGACTCCTAGGATGTGTCAAATTTAGGAGGAGTCTGAGTCAAAAGAAGAATTTCAGGAAATTTTTTTTGGTAGTTATTCATTTTTTTTGTTAAATATTTCTTTTTAATCTGAATCAAACCTTAAGACTCAGAGGAAGAGTACTTGTGGTCAACAAGCTTCCCTTGACTGAGTCAAGTTTAGGGGGAGGTCAAATTAAAGGAATTATTTAATAACATGTTTTCATATTTTCAAAATCTTGTTAAAAAGCTAAGTCTTTCAAAATACTATTATTCTACTTGTTAGAATTTGTGTGACTTATGAAATAATTTTTTTTAAATAATGTTTACTTGGGTTGGAGAATTTCCAGGACACTTAGGAAATGTCCTTGTAGTTAACAAGGTTTCCCAAGATGGTGTCAGACTGGAAGATTAACCAAGTCAAGTAAAATATTGGGTCTTCAAAAGTTCACACATTTTTCAAAATCCACAAGCATATATTTTCAAAAGTACTATCATTTTTTTTTGGCAAAATTCTATTAATATTTACTTGAGTTTGAAGAATTTCTAGGACACTTAGGAAATTATCTTTGTTGTCAACAAGGTTTCCTAGGATTGTGTCAGACTGGAAAAGAAACCTAGTCAAGTAAAATATCATGTTTCAAAAATCACTTATATTTTTCAAAGTCTCATCTTTTTCAAAAAATAGTTAGTACTTGCAAAATATTCATAATACTTATATTTTCCAAAATAGCATTGTTTCAAAAATAATGGAATTTCCACAAATACTTAATGTTTCAAAAAATTCAATACATTCTTCAAAGGTACTTATATTTTCAAAAATTACATAATCATTCAAAAGTACATAGCATCTTTTTCAAAATTATGCATTTTTTTAAAAAAAATTGCAATATATCATTCAAAATGCAATGCTTTCAAAATTTTGCACTAAGTATTTTCAAAAAGAAATAGAAGTTTTCATTATTGGTGCAAGTATTTTATTAAAGTTTTTTGATGTATGACAAAGGGGGAGAGGTGCTTAAGTTAGAAAAAATTTTCTCCCAAAGATAAAAAATATAGTTTCAAAACTTATATCTTTTTTATTTTTTTTTCAAGGATAGTAAGTTAGCCCCTTCAACCAATCTAACTTAAGTTATTGTCAAACATCAAAAAGGGGGAGATTGTTGGTGCAAGTTGCATCAATGATGTTCTCCTTTAAGTGTTTTAATGTTTGACAATATACTTAAGTCAGTGATACACTAAACAGACAAAGGGGAGCAAAGGAGAAGTAACCTAAGTTGAAGAAAAGTCCTAGTTAATCTAGGCATCGGAACCCTAAGACCTAGCGAAGAGCTGCTAGGCACCTAGCGAAGGGCTGCTAGGTATTGAAACCCTACGACCTAGCGAAGGGCTGCTAGACACTTAGCGAAGGGCTGCTAGGTATCGTAACCCTAAGACCAAGTGAAGGGCTGCTAGGCACCTAGCGAAGGGCTTCTAGGCATAGAAGACCTAGCGAAGGGATGCTAGGCACCTAGCGAAGGGCTGCTAGGCATAGAAGACCTAGCGAAGGGCTGCTAGGCACCTAGCGAAGGGCTGCTAGGCATAGAAGACCTAGCGAAGGGATGTTAGGCACCTGGCGAAGGACTGCTAAGGAATGAAGTCTTGGTCCAAGGGACTGAGCAACATAGCTGAGTGATGACTAAGGACAGGAGTAGAGACGGGTCAGGGTTTGGGCGTCTCGAGGTCCGGAAGTATCGGAAGCTAAGCAAAAGTCCACCCGAAGGGCTGGGTGGCAACCGTCTCCTGAAAGGAGTAGGTGAAGGGCAAGTTCTCGGGGATGGGAACTTGTGCCGGTTCGACCTAGGGTTTCATGGAGATCCAAAGTCCGAACCAAGTCCTTAAGGCTAATATCATATGTATATGTGCTTTGTGTTTGTGTATCTTGCAGGTAGCAAGATAGGAAGACAAAACAAGTGCCTGCCAGCCCTGAAGCAGGGCGCCCCCAGCAGTGGGGTCGCCCCATGGACCCAGGGCGCACCCAATAGTGGGGGCGCCCCCAGACAAAGCTATAAAGTGGCAGTTGTGTGAAGAAAGCAGAATAGGTGTCAAGTGGGGCGCCCGGAGCGTCTAGGGCGCCCGGGTTTGAAGCTATTTTGCTGTTTCGAGGTCGAAACACAGGATAAGCCTTCACAGGGGCGCCCGGAAGGTCCGGGGCACCCTGGTCAATGGTCTTGTCAGCTGCGGCTAGGTCGGCGCAGGGATAAGAGTTGACCGGGTTTATCGGGGCGCCCCCAGCGTCCAGGGCGCCCCAGGAGGCCTATATAAGGGGCTTCGACCCCTATGCTTCAGACACAACTACTGCAAGCCATTGTGATCATTCTGACCGACAACAACGCGATAAAGATGAGGCTCTACGATCGGGAGGCTCCAGGAGGAAGTGCGCAGCACTTCGGAGGTCCAGATCGGCCGAGTTTCAGATTCTTATTCGGTTTGCTTTTATTTGTTCCGTACTTAACTTTCAAATTATTGTTGCTTGTAATTGTACACTGTAAGATGGGTTTTCTCCGCCTCCGGAAATTCCAAAAAGGAGACTAATAGTAGACTCACACCGAGTACATAGGCCTTGGACGTACTGACCCTGGGGGGTTGGGAACCAAGTAAATAAATCCCATTGTGTCTCTGTATTGCTTTTATTTTGTTTATTTACTTTTCCGCTGTGCTACTAACATTCTAAGTTCAGAACGATCCGAGGTTTTCTACGAAGTTTCCGCGAGAGTTTTTCACGATCGATATTCACCCCCGCCCCCCTCTATCGACGACACCGGTCCTACACGCTGCTCCTTCGTGGATCGGTCTGGTGACCGATCCAGCGATGACTGATCGGTCCGATGACCGATTAGGCAGTAGGTGTTGCCCTGTTGCTTGGCTCCTGATCGGTCTGGAGACCGATCAGGGAGCAAGCAACTTCCTCACTGCCTTACTCCTGATCGGTCTGGTGACCGATCAGGGAGTGAACAGTGAGTTGAGTTCCCCTTTGGATCAGCTCCTGAACGGTCCGGTGACCGATCAGGGACTTAGGATCTAATTACCGAGGTTACTGTTCATCGACCCTGATCGGTCTGGGTGACTGATCAGGAATCATTCTGATCGATCTGGTGATCGATCAGGCTTCACTCTGATCGGTCCGGTGACCTATCAGGCTTGTGTTGCCGTGAGAGCTGGAGTCCCAGCGAAGTGGTGGATCGATCGGGTAACCGACCCACAAGCTCTGGATCGATCTGGTGACCGATCACTTTAATTCAAATTGCTTGTCAGACGCTCTGATCGCGTCTGACCACATCCGATTCTCTGTGCTTAGATTCTGATTCTTGATTTACTGGATGATATGTTGTTCTAACAGTCTGATTAAGCTGCAGGTGACAGGGGAGAATTCAAACACTCAAGGAGAAGTCAATGGAGGCTTTCCTTGGAGTAGGTTTGTCCGTTTTACCATCTCAGGTTGCAACGGTCGAGCTGCAGACTGGAGTTGAGACTGGAGCTTGGCTGAGGGAAGCTCTAGGAGTCCAGGGATAGCTCAGTGGTAGCTGGCGTTGGCAGATGAGTAGCTGGGAGCTGCAGAGATGGTGTCATCTGATGCTGAGTGGAGAAACAAAAAGGGGGAAGAAGGCTTCATGGAAGCAGAGTTCGAATACTAGTTTCTTGCCGCGCCTTGTGTTCTCCACAACTAGCTTGTTGTGTTCCTGAAGTTGTCATCACCTTGAGCAAGCGATTGTATTCTTGAAGCAACCAACCATTACTTGAGTACTTGAAGTAGAGAACAAGGAGCTTGGAGTCCGACAGCGGGAAGACACGAGGAAGGGTTTCTTGCGTGAGATCGTCGCTGGGTGGAGCTCGGGATAAGCTTGTTGTGTTCTTGTCCTTGATATGTGCTGAGTAAGAGTTCTTCTTTGTGTTTCATTAAGCTTAAATATATATCCTTGTTTGAAACGCTGTGGAGAGGTTTCTCCACCGAGAAGGAGGTTGCTTTATATCCGGTGAAGACCGGGACTTGATCTGCCGACGATCAAGGGATCGCCCACCTTAAGGGCACGCCAAGGAGTAGGGGCAAGTTATCCCCGAACCTTGTAAATCCTCCTGTTAGCGTTTTTGCTGGTTGTGTTTGTTTGCATTCGTTTTCTATTTTTGGTTTCTGCACTGCTTTGGTTCCATTTGTTTTCTTCCACTGTGCTACTGACTTGGTTGAGTGCAGAAATTTTATAAGTGACAAAGCTTTTAAGTGTTTGGCTATATTCACCCCCCCCCTCTCTAGTCATACGGGTTCCAACATCCATGACCAAGATGACTTGAACACCGCAAGTCAAAGGAACATCGCACTCAAGCTGCAGTAAGAACTGTTAGTGATATGAGAAAAGTGTCCTAAGGCAATCGCCTTATGATTGTAATCATTTATTTTAATAAATGAATATTCACTATTTAAGTATACATGTTTATGTATTTGATTGAGATCATAAACTCATTTACTGAATGTCCGCAATACAATTCACAGCATGAGAGAATTTGTGATGAATTCACAACTAGTGATTATCTCTACATGTGCAATTGTGAAGTATTGAAATTGTCCATAGTCGATGAATTGATAAAAACGGACACTATCAATTCTGTTGAGACTAGCATGGGTTATTCTCTAATCAGCTGATTCTCACTAGCTGGTGACATTCGGATGTCTGGAGATAAACATGAATGCTAGTTAAGGGAACTAGTTCATGTTGGGACCGGGAGCATGTTGACATGGATACGGGTTCGTAATTTTAAAATTTAATTACGTGCAGCGGAAGATTTAGCATAAATAATTTCTCAAATTATTTTAACCATGTATCTAGCATGCAACCTTATATTGTGTAGACATGATCATATATTAAAATTTTGCAGAAAGTAAACTAATTTACGTAATACCTCGCGTAACTCGAAGTAAGGGACGAGATCCAACCGTAGCGTCCCTTGGAAGCTCCGCCTCTATTCGCGTCCACGCCAAGTTCTCTTCGGGATGACTTCGTAAAGCCACGAGTTTCGTGCCGACAAGAACTACTAGATTCTCCAAAGGCACGACAAGAATATCAAGAGAGAGAGATGAAAGCTAACCACCTAACGAAGAACGGAATCCGGATTCCGGGAGGAAGAAAGGAGTTGCATCCGCTTCTTCTTCTTCTTCGGCTTCTTCTTGGTGGAGGTGGCTCACGGCAACCCTAGAGGAGCTCTCTAGGGCCAGCGCCCACTTGAGGAGGGAGAGGGAGAGAAGGAGAGGAAAAGAGGCTAGGCAAGAATCCTTGATCTCTTGAATTGATTTCTAAGCCTTGCCTATACACCTTTATATAGTAGCCTCTTTATCGCCAAGTCTCCTTTTAACGGAATAAATTTTTCATAAGAAATTTATCTTATAAATTTTTCTATGAATTATTCCGTTATGCCAAGTTTTTATTATAACTTAATTTATAATAAAAACAACTATGTCTCCCCTTTTATTATGGAATAAAATTTTACAAGAAATTTATTATATAAAATTTTCTTATCATGGAAAAAACAATTCATAATTGATTTTATAAAATAAAATAAACCAATCCATGGTTCATTTTAATTTCCATAAAAAGAATAAATTTCTATATAAATTTCTTTATATAAATTTCTTTATCCATAATTTTCTAAAACAAATCACGCTTGATTTATTTTATAATTTAAACCAAACAATTTGGTTTCCCTTTTTATTGTGGCCGGCCAAACCAAAGAGGGTGGGGACCCTCTTTGGCCGGCCAAACCAAAGCCTCTTCCTCAAGAATTAAACTCATTTAATTCGTCCATTATGTCTTCAAAAGACTTAGCCATTTTAAGCTTCCGATGCATCTCTGATAAATTCAGATTCGCCTTATCTCTCTTGATCGGAAAATCTAATTTTCAACTCGTTTTAAATCCCTCGGATTACTCGTAGTGCGTGTGACTAAATAGGCTTTCGATTTATGTTGGCCGTCTATAATCAACCAATTATAGAACGATCATGAGTGGCACCTAGTAGTACATCATGACCCCCAATTAATCGAAAGATCAACGGTTGACCTCAGAAATAATTCTGAAACCCTTCAGCAGCTCTAATGAATCGTGCACCATTCCCTTCACTATCTTATACCCACTTGGTTCAGGACACGGTCTATGTGTGTCAGTCCCCACTAGGCTGACTACGTCACACCTAGCCCAAGTAATGTCATTCTCGTCCAACGGATTCTAATTACTCTCACGTTTCTGAGATATTTATACTCAGATCATGTGATGCTCTAGCCAGAGGCTTTGAGTAATAATCCGACGATAGGCCTTGGGTATACATCTCCTCGCAAGGAGTGGTGAATCCTTTGTAGGTTGTTCAAATATCTTCGGGCACTTCGGCTTATACCCAATCATCCTGGGTCCACACCTCCTTGGAGATGCTTGCTTAAGATGTCAAAGTATAAGTCTTCATGACCAAGATGACTTGAACACCGCAAGTCAAAGGAACATCGCATTTAAGCTGTAGTAAGAACTTCATTGACATATCTATATGTAGATTACCATATGAAGTTTTACAGCTAGTTACTCCAATGAACTAGTTCCTGTAACTAGCATTCATTTTTATCTCCGAACATCCCAATGTCACCAGCCAGTGAGAATCAGCTAATTAGAGAATAACTCATGCTAGTCTCAACAGAATTTATAGTGTCCCTATTTATCAATTCATCGACTAGGGACAATTTTAATACTTTACAATTGCACATGTAGAGATAATCACTATTTGTGAATTCATCACAAATTCTCTCATGCTGTGAATTGTATTGTGGACATTCAGTAAATGAGTTTAAGATCTCAATCAAATACTCAGACATGCATACTCAAATAGTGAATATTCATTAATTTATTAAAATAAATGTTTACAATCATAAGGCGATTGCCTTAGGGCACTTCTCTCATATTACTAACAAACTCCCACTTGGCCTAATGCTAATCGCTACGGTATCCAATTCCACAGGCTCTAACATGACCCTCAAACTTACATTGAGGCAAGCCTTAGATAAAGGATCCGCTAAATTCCTTTCAGTGGGAATTTTCTCAATTTGTATATCATTCCTACTTATAATCGCTCTGATCAGATGATAGCGGCGAAGCACGTGTTTGGATCGCTGATGAGACCTTGGTTCCTTTGCTTGTGCAATAGCTCCATTGTTGTCGTAATAAACCGGTATTGCTTCATCAATGGTTGGAACCTCACCAAGTTTTGAGACAAACTTCTAGATCCAGACTGCTTCCGTGGTAGAATCCGCTACGATGTCTTGTTTGGAACTCTTCCAACTTATTGTGCCTCCATTCAAAGTAAATACGTATCCAGACTGAGATTTCGAGTCATCCTTATCTGTCAGGAAACTGGCATCAGTATACCCACGTATTACCATATCTCCTTCTCCATATATTAGGAACACATCCTGTAGCGACCCGCCTTCTCTACCTTCAGACGGATCGTTACTTCTCTCTACTTCTCTACTTTTGATACATGACTAAAAATGCGGAAATCTTTTTTTTTTTAAATTCATCTAAGAATGATATTCTAATTTAAGTAGTCATGCATGATACCATGTCACACTTCCTTTCTCAAAAACTCGCAAAATGGCACTTATTGAAACCTGCCTCACCCAACTGAACTTTCGGGTATCAGTCGACTGATACTGTATCAGTCGACTGATAGGCCTAAAATCAGAATTTCAGGTTTCGGCAGTTGCTTCAACTCTCCACCAAACCTATACTTTCGAGCCATATAGAATCATGACGCCATTTCTATACTCTATGTCAGTTTTCTAAACAGTTTAGCCAATCAAAACGAATCCATAAACTTGAAATTTGGACTTTTGCGGAAGAAATGAGCTATTCAAGTTTAAATGAACTTTAACAATAGAGTTTGTACCAATCTTGACTCCTATGCATACATAACACCAAGTACATGTTCTATAACCTTGCTAAAGCATTATGGAATGTGAATGCAACTTTTCTAAACATTTATAAGCAATAAAACTTAATTCAAAGAGAATTTGATACTATCTTGGCACATGTGGCTATTTTCTAACAAAGTATCAATATCTCCATCTACTCACATTTCTACTCCTCCAATGCAAACATAAGAATATATAAGCTAAATGAAATGACATGGAATCTTTACTCTAAGCAATTGAGCATGTAAAATTATCCGAAACTTAAATGTTCGCTAAACTCCATAAAACAAGAACTTGAAATTCAAATGAACTATAACATTGTGAATTAAATAAATAAATAGTCTTGTGCCAAAGATCTCTCCATAATCAGCCACCACACACACTTTACTCAGCACCGCCTCGTCGTCTTCCTTCAGAATTGCTTGCCTTTACCTTTATCTGCAATAAGAGGAAATGCAACTAGTAAGCAAAAAGCTTAGTAAGTACTATCTAGCTCACAAAATCTCGAAATGTGCAAACATGCTTCTAGAACAATATGAAAATCATGTGAGATGCTAATATGCTTGAAAGAAAACTAAGAACATGTATAACTCAAAACATGCATACTCAAGCAATAATAAATCTCAATTTACTTTTCTTGGCTCAACTTGAAACTTTAGCTATTCTTTAACTTTTGAAAACTCTTTAACTTTCGAAACTTTGCTAAAGCATATACTTGAAAATAATAATCACTTGGATCCACTGAAGACGTAAGTACCATCTCATATGCGCGTTCCCTAAAAGGTTGGGGTAGCGAGCCACCAATCCTAATAGAGCAGACCTTGGTCTACCAGGGCCAAGACCTTGGAATTGGACACCTGGATTTCTTTAACGACGCCCTTGGACGCCGGGTACTGGCCTTATAAAATAAAATAGTTTTTCTTTCTTTTCTTTCTTATCTGTAAATGCCTTGGCATTTTCTGGAGCACCTTGCGTGCTAAAATCCCTAAGTCTTGATTTTGGGGATTTCTTAAGGCCTTGGCCTTTTCTTTTCTTATCTTTATCTTTTCTTTTCTTTTCTCATAGCTTTTCTTGGACCCTAAACTCACATAGGGTATTAATCAACATATATAAGCATATAATGAACTAAGATCACATGCAAAAAACTCAAACAAAAAGGAAATATCTCTTCTAAAAACTTTTAAAGGAAATTCTCGCGGAAAAACCGCCTCTTACTGCAGGTGAGCAGTACTTACATTGATATCTTGGACTTACAACCAAGATTGACGTCTAGAGCTCGGGAGAAACTTGAGATCTCGGAGAATTATTCGCGCCTACGCATTCCTCTCGTCGCGGGGATTCCGAATATTGGAAGATCTCTTGGAGAAGAGCCTTGGCCGGCCCCCTAGAGCTTGGTGTTGTTTCGCCCAAGAGAGGAGAAGTCGGCGTGAGGGTTTGGAGAGGAGAGAAATAAAACTTCTCTCTTTAATTACCTATTTATACTTATGGGGGCGGATTAACCTAACTACACCTTAAATATATTTCTCTCCATCCTTTGTTGTGCTTGATACCCTAGCCCAGCTGGTCGTGCTCGTTTCTGGTTCCGGGGTGGTCGCGGGTTCGAACCACCGGCTGCCCTTAAGTGGTTTTTTCCCTTTTTTTTCTTTCTCCCTTTTTTTAAAATACCAAACGGACTCGGAAAATTCTATAAAAATATTCTAAAAATTCCTAAAAATATCTAGAATATTTCTAAACCATTTTTAAATAATTCTAAGGACTTTAAGAACTAAAAATGGGAATTTTGGGGCGTTACAATCCCCCATACCTTTGAAAAGTTCGTCCTCGAACTTAGAATAATTCTGGATATCTCTCTCTCATGCTGTCCTCACGTTCCCAAGTAGCCTCTTCATGCTTTTGATTCTGCCAGATGACCTTCACTAGTGGCACTTCTTTGTTTCTTAATCTTCTAACTGCCTTGTCCACTATCTGTGTCGGTCTGCTCTCATAACTAAGATCTTCTTGGATCTGTACTGACTGAGGCTGAATCACTTAGCTAGGGTCGTGAATACACTTCTTTAGCATAGAGACATGAAATGTACTGTGGATAGCTGACATATCCTCTGGTAAGTCCAGCTCATAGGCTACCTTCCCAACTCTCTTTATAATATTATAGGGTCCTATGTAGCGAGGACTCAGCTTGCCCTTCTTGCCAAATCTCATCACTCCCTTCATAGGAGCGACCTTGAGAAATACTGAATCTCCAACTTGGAATTCAAGTGGCCTACGGCGTGTGTCAGCATAACTTTTCTGTCTACTCTGGGCAGTCTCAATCCTCTGGCGGATCGTCTGGATAGCCTGAGCGGTCTCATCTATAAGCTCAGTCTGGCTGTCTAGTTCTGACTCCATCTCCTTCCTCTCACCAGCTTCTTGCCAACATATAGGTGATCTACATTTCCTGCCATATAATGCCTCATAAGGTGCCATCCTGATGGTGGCCTGATAGCTATTGTTGTAGGCAAACTCAGCTAAGCACAGAAATTTGCACCAACTGCCTTTAAAGTCCAACGCACAAGCCCTGAGCATGTCTTCTAAAATCTGATTTACTCTCTCTGTTTGTCCATCTGTCTGGGGATGGAAAGCTGTGCTGAACTGAAGTCTGGTGCCTAGGGCGTCCTGAACACACCTCCAAAAATGGGAGATGAATCGCCCATCTCTGTCAGAAACGATCGACTTCGGGACTCCGTGAAGCCTGATTACTTCTTTCACGTACAGCTGTGCTAATTGCTCTACCGAATGCGATAACTTGATGGCTAGGAAGTGGGCAGACTTGGTCAATCTGTCCACTATCACCCAAATTGCATCGTGTCCATGGGTGGTTCTTGGAAGACCTGTGATAAAGTCCATGGATATTTCTTCCCACTTCCACTCTGGAATGGGAAGAGGCTGCAGAACTCCTCCTGGTCTCTGGTGCTCGGCTTTGACCCTCTGGCAGGTCAAGCAGGTACTGATATATCTAGCCACGTCTCGCTTGAGTCCAGACCACCAGAACCTTTGCTTTAAATCTTGGTACATCTTGGTAGAACCAGGATGCATAGAGTACGGGGTACTGTGGGCTTCTTCTAAATATTCTTTCTTAGTTCCTCATCATTGGGGACGCAAAGGCGGTCTCCAAATAGAGGATGCC